>BMAO01027949.1:0-186184 GCA_019973975.1 Trichonephila clavata
AAATACATACATAAATTGCACGATATCATTCAATGAATTAACATTAATATATGATTCTCTTATATTCTCTTATTTATTAGTATTTTTAATCTCTAGTGTAAGTAACTTAAAGTACAACTTCACAACCAAATCATACATCACCTAACACCTTCCAACCACAGAACCATCAACTTCAATCCATAATAACCAACTCTTACCCAACTTGTTGACACAGTTCCAACATCAACGTACTAACAATGAATGGCCTACACGCTTTACACTATCAACCGACATAGATGAGTCCAGATAACAGGTAGGCAGCCACAAAAGGCGAATGAATCCCCCTTCCTGTGGTTTAATGATCCCTTTTCTCCAAGTGGGTTTTGTGGCATTTCCGGCAATTAACCACGCTTCCTGCTTGACCACCTACCGTTAGTTTGCATGCACCTTCTAAATTTATCGACTGGGATTTTGGAATTGTTTGGAAAATCCGGAGCAAATCAGATTTGTGTGTAGTGATTTGAATCGGTGATTGTTCCCGTGATTGATTGGACGGTGGTCTGGAAGGAAGATAGTGGGAAAATTGTATCACAGTTTGTAGGTTTAAGGCAGACCTGGGTGCAGGTGTGAATGAATGGAATCTGATGGTCGGTTGCGTGGTTCGTTTTGGAATTCTATGATTGTAGTGCACGTGCGGATTGTATTTTCAGTTCTTGAATTTATTAACTGTAATACCATAGAAAGTTTCATGAAAGGTGCGACTGGGGGAAAATTATGAATAATTTTAATATGAAAAGATTCCGTAATTTGATTATTGGTTGCCTAGAATTATAACCATTTGCTTCATTCCATGTCATATGACTTCAGAGTTTCTATCTCATTCACTTTCCTGATTTCCTCACCTCGTCACGTGAAAACTTGTAAAGTATATTTTACGTGCTGGGACATCGTCGACGAGAGCTCATCATTACCATCTTTATGGCAAACAAAGTTAATTTGAAAGAATTTCTGCAATTGTGTTCCGCGTGTTCGAATCCCGATTTCGTTAATGATGTATCATGGGAAATAATGAGAGCTGTGGTTCGTTAAGTTGAACGAGATATTTATTGAACGTTTCCTAACATGTTATGTGGAAGTCAAGAGGGAGATACCAGTTAGGTGTCATCCTCATCATCAAATTGCTTATACAAATCAACCAGTTTATTGAAACCGTTAAAAAGTCCATTGAAAATAAATACATATTTTAAAATTCTATTTGTGATTTGCACAACAGTGTAGAGAGAAAAAAGAAGTCAAGCTCTGATTTTTTATCTGATTAATGAAAATAAACAGTAAACTCTTACTAGAGCAAAGAAAGAGGGCATTTACTTGCTTTTAGCATGAATTCCGTTAACATTTACGTGCTTCTGAAGCATGAATTAGCATTAACATATGCATGAATATATCTAATTTCAGAAATATAATTTGGCGCATCGAATATAACTTCACGTGCTTTTAGAAAACTTCATACATCATAAAAGTATCTACTGCATTTTAAATGTTAATATTTATCTTCAATTTATGTACATAATCCGCAAGCAAATACAAAAAGCTACAAGTAAATACGTGAAATATTCAATTTACGTGCTTTTAATAATTACAAGAAAAACATGAAGTATTACAAACAGGCATGAAAAGTTCTATACTCAAAAGAAGTAGACATGGAAGTAATAATCATAACAAAAGAAGTCTGAGGTACACTTTCACATCAAAAAGAAGTTCACAAGCACTCTTCTGCACTCAAAGAAGGTCATGAAGCACTCTGCATCTAAAAGACACTAAATTTTCTGTACCAAAAGAGGTCTGATGAAGCACTTCTGCACTAAAAGAAGTTCATGAGGTACCTGTATCTAAAAAGAGTTCATGAGTAATTTCACTCAAAGAAGTCCATGAGGTACCTTTAATTCAAAAGAGCATGAAGCACCTCCTTCTGCACTAAAAAGAAGTCCATACACCTTCTGTAATTCAAAAAGAAGTCTCATGAATAATCTCTGCACTGTGAAGTTCAAGCACTCTGCATCCCAAAATAGTTCATAACACTCCTCAGACCAAAATAGTTCCATGAAATACCTTCACACTCAAAGAGTCCATGGGTTTAGCTCCTTCACTCAAAAGAGTTCATTAAGCACCTTCAGCCTCCCAAAATAGGTCCATGAAGCACACTCAAAAAGAAGTCTCATGATACCCTTCCATTTAAAACAGTCTCATGAGGTAATCTCAGCACTAAAAAGAGTCCAAGGAGGTACTCTTCAGCACTAAAATAGTTCATGAGGCCTTGCAATCAGTAGTTCACAGCTAATCTCTGCAAAGAGTCCATGTGCTAATTTTCACCTGGCCAGTGAATCATGAAGCACTCTGTATCCAAAAAGAGGTCCATGAAGGCTCTGCACCAAAAATAGGTTCATGAAGCACTCTTCAAATTCACAAAGAGTTCAAGAAGCTAATTTCAGACCAAAATATTCACAAAGAAGCACCTTCTGCACCAAAAAGAGCCCATGAAGCACTCTTCTGCACTCAAAAGAAGTTCCTATTATGCACTCCTTCATTTAAAGAAGTGCCCATGACTCTTCTGCACTAAAAAGAGTTCAAGAGGCACTCTTCTGCACTCAAAGAGGCTCACATGAGGTACCTTCTGCACTCCAAAGAAACCCGAGGCACTCTGCATCAAAGTCCAGACAAATTTCACTCAAAAGAAGTCCATGAGGCACCCCTTGTACCTAAAAGATCTCATGAGGTCTGCACTCCAAAAATAGGTTCATGAGGTACTCCTTGCACTCAAAATAGGTGTCTCATGAGGCACTCTGCATCAAAAGAAGTCCATGAGGGCCTTCACACTGTAAAAATAGAAGTTCATAAGCACTTTCAGCACTCCAAAAGAAGTCTGCTAGTTTACCTTCTGCACTCAAAAAGAATTCCCATGAAGCACTCTATGCAATGTTAGGTTCATAGCTATTTTTATGTCAAAAGATGGCAGGCATGAAGTGCTCTTCCATTACAAAGAAAACACTACTAAAAGGAAGTACATGTGAAGTGCTTTTCATTACACACAAAGAACACAAACGAAGCCATGAAGCACCATCATAATCTGAAATTACTGAACTACGAAGACTTCATACATGTCCACTTAAAACGTCCGTTTTGCGAACATGTACGAGCTTTCAGCGTATATTTGAGTGTTTTTAATATACATGAAGTATGATGATTCTCTTTAATTACTATGCATTTAGCACACATTCACTAGGTATTGCAGTTCATGAAGTTTTATATGAGACCTGCATGTTCTCTGTGTTTTGATGAGATCCTATATGAAATAACAGTCTTTAACGAAAGCATTTGATAAGAACCATATTGTATGCATAACGAAAATACGCAGATTATGGATATAATACTACTATGCTAAGGATTGTGTGTGAATATTACATGTACCTATGTATGTTAAGGTATCTGACTACGTTCGGAGACCTATTTTTTTATTTTTCTAAAATTCACTAAAAAGTTTACATTTTTAATTTCATTTTTTGCACTATGATAAAAAATACAGTTATAAATAATATACATACATTAAAATTTAAAAATTTAAAATTTTAAGGAAATTTTAATTAATTTTTTAAATTTTTTCAAAGGCTCTATTTTTAAAAATAATTTATATTTTACAAAAACAATTGCTGCAGCACATTTTTCAAACACATTTCTAGAGGTTGTACTACAAGTTTTAAATTATTTTCTTTTAATCAAAAGTTATAGCTAATCGAAGCTACAACCTATGAATTTCATTCAAATTTTCGATACTTTTATAAGGAAATCCAACTATAAAATCACTAAAAATTGTTCAATTTCTTAGCTGCTAGTCCAACCTCTAGATAATACTATTAATAACATTTGTGTAAAATTTCATCAAGTATTCTATCTCTTTAGATATCACATTTGAAATATCAAGAAATTTACAAAAAAACAGTTTTGAGAAAAATGCATTTAAACTTTATAAATGTAATTTCAAAACAAAATATCACAAGTATATTACTAAAACTCTAATGATTTATATTTAACACCTCCACTCCTTGGTATTTTATTAAATTTTAACTTTCTTTGGGCCCTATATTTTTTTTCTGGCTGATTTTTAAAAAGGCAAAGAATGTTGTTTCGAGTCGCTGTGCGAATGATGGCAAGAAATCTGCCATCACGCAGTGTATAATAATTTGCATTTATGCCAAAAGCTTTCAAACAAACAAATAAAAGCTTTGTTAAAAATAATGACAGCAATATGGGTACCCAAAGAAAATGTTTTCAGCTCAATAAAACTTTCTTTCAGAAAAATTTGCCGAAAAAACGCGTTAAATGATTTGTTTACATTTGTGTCACACCGTGGAGGCAATTTTATAATAACTGCTTATCAAACAACTTTGTATACACAGGTTTAACAATATTTAAGAGTTTCATGGAAAGGCTTACACCTTTATTTATATATATTTTTTCCGGTGGCTATTCTTCATTGATACTCACACCAGCTCTCAGCTCCAGTTGGGCATGGTGCATACATGGGTATCTCTCTGATGGAGCCACCGAGAAAAAATGCCGCACTTAGCAGAACTTTAACGTGATTGGTGTGACTGCCATAATAGTTTTGAATTTTATTAATCATAACACTGGAAAGTTTTTCTTTCCCACCGAGGTTTCTCTGGCTTTTTCTAAGTTTTCTTTGCCGAATACTCCACTCTTTCTTAGAAGTATATTAGGCACTCATTTTATGACACTGTTGACATCAAATAGATCTTTAACTAAAATGTATCCTTGGGAATCACCATCACACACCATAGAAATCAACATTGTTTTAAGATCTCGTGGTATAAAATCACACAAAGATTTTGTACGCACGAACAGATTCCATGATTGAAGTAAATACCAGATGAATGCAGGAACACGCATGTTCGACTAGACATTTAGAATTCTACAAAACTTAGACATAATTTCCTAATCTGGAAGTTTCCCAGTGGCGATGGATAAAGTTTCTATAGAAACTTTTAGGGAAGAATGTCCATGTATCTGTCGTCAACGGATATTCCACATTCTCCAATTGACGTGTTGGAACATTTTGTAATGCTTTTTACTACCAACACAGCAGCATTCATGACAACTTTAGCCGTTGATGTAGCAGCAGCCAAGATATTTCTTTCACAAAGTCTATATGCTCTTTTTGCCATACAGGGCATTTTCAGCTTAGCACGTAACTTTTTCGCAGACAAATGTCATCTTCCAATAACTCACATTCCACAAATAAGTTGCAAATTAATTGAAGTTTGGTTTTTAAGCTTTTTAGTAGCTGAAAAATTGACAATAAAAGTACATTTGGAGCATTTTAAAGTCACATTAAAAGTCAGTCCAAACAAGTAATCTTCATGCAGGTATAGATTCTTCTCAAAACAATTGAAGAAACACAAATTGAGAAAAACATACTTCCCAAAATATTTAAATAAAATATTCCATAACCTCTTAATGAGCCATTAAAACATTCTTTGCACTGTGAAAAATTCTTCAGTGAATCCAGTTTTTGTTCATTACAAGTTTGAATATTTGCTACTTCCAATGTTTTTGTTACCAATCTACTGTTATCAGTCCACTGTTGCATTTTCAAGAAGTTATTTTTATAGTTTTATGAAGCATTATAACTTGAATTTTTAAAAGCAGAATGTCTAGAAACCATCAACGATCAAAAATTGTACAATGGGCTAAATTCATGTGACGTCATAATCACATGATAATTTTAAACCACGTGTTTTTAGCCAATCAAGTTCAAAAACACATGTGACGTCATAGTCACGATAAATGCAATTATCTATTTTCAGCAAATCAGTTCACGCACTTCGTTTATTGTCCGTTTTGAATTCAATGTAGAACACGTATTTATATTATCATGTGACCGTCATGAATTTAGTCCATTAAATCGAAAAAAGTTAAGTTTTTAGAAGAAATTTAGGATCAAAATTCGTAAGGCCCAAATCAAAACAAAAACATGCGAGGTCAGAAGAAACAAATGTTGCCAATCGCAAGAGTCGAATTAAAAGATCGAAATTGTTGCCCATCAATTAAATAATTTAAAAAATTGTCAGAAATAGTTTTTAAAATTATAATGGGTTGAAACTGCAAAAATTATTGGTAAAAAGCATGTGAAACAGATAACTTCCGGTTTCGATTTCACCACTTCCGGTTTCGAATGACAGCTGTAAAAATATTTTAAACACCTGTAACTTTTTTTCTAATTATCGCACAGACTAAACAAAGACAGATTTAGAAAGCTAATTGCTTGAACTTTAAAATGTTAAAATAAAAAGAAAATGTGATTTTTGACCGAAAATGGCGTTTTCAACGTAGTCGGATACCTTAAAAGCACGTAAATGCTAGCTTGAATTCAATACAATAATTTAACTCTTTAATTAAAAAATTTGATTTTGATCAAATTCAGCGTCACAGAAGATTGGAGGAAAACGGAGCTATTATCGGATATATTGAGTCATCTTTATCACAATTTTTGGTCTGTAGCAACGAGGAAAACTTATCAGTGTCAATGCATCTTAATGTTTATACACTGACACATTTCTAGGCGTGGATTTTTTTCGAACAAAATCAGTGAAGCAGGTGTTGGAATGCTAACCTGTTTTTAGTATAAACATATCGGAATTAGAATCGGTTTGAGCGTTAAATTTAGGGTAAAAAGATTGAGTAATGATGGTCATCTCATAAGTAATGTATGAATCACATTTTTCTGCATTTCAGACAGAGATCATGATGAGCATGTAGGATCATTTCGACTAACAATCAAGTTACATTCGTAAATCAGATTTGCGTTTTTCGATCCTATTTCTGTTCAATCACTTTCTTAAAATTTGTGTTTGTTAATTTATTAGCGTATAACTATTATATATAGTGTAAAAATATGCAAAATATTCTCTATTGTATGTACTAGGGAAAATAGGACCTGAAATAACATTAAATGTAGAATTATTAAATAGCAGATGAAACTTTGAATACATAATCATAAATTTAGTCATAAATCGCATGAGTCGAGAAAAAAATATTCTATTTATTATAATAGCTCTGAACACAAGCTAGCCATTGACTTTGAAGGTCTTTATATTACTCTAAAACTACTCGCAGATTGCTGCAAATTGTTATTTAAATGTTTTCAAATTTCGCAGATAAAGGATCGAGTAAACCTAAAGGGGAAAGGTGGAGATGGGAAGTAAATTTACTGTACGAAAGTCACGATGTGAAATTTAGGAGAGTGGGACTCAAGTGTCGCTAGTTATTTGACAGTAGTTTAAATATAAGTTCCTTCCCTGTTGTGTTAGTGCCCTCTTAAACGAGTGGGAAACTAGTTGCAACATATTTGATGCTGGGATCTGAATATTAAACAAAAGGTTGAAAAACAATTAAGTTTACTTAGTCCTTTCACACGAGTCAACCTGTGCCGCATGTAACAAAAGAACAGACAGTTAAATGCTAGAATTTACTAGAAATCGTCTGGGCCCCTTTACATGTGGTCCAATGGTTTGTCTGCTGGTGTCACTCTACAATCTAAAAAACTCATATTCTTCTCCTCACTAGTTGATTCAACTTAAAGAATATTATGGAAGCTGCCCTCTTCACACGTGGTTACTTGTGTATTGAAAACGAAGAAGGCTTTTTATTGCTTTGGACTCTAACATTGTACCGATGAGTCCGGCACTCTCTTTTCCTTAATGGCACTTCCTTTTCAGTCACCTTTGTGCTCGCGTGTGAAAGGAATTTTCTGCCCTCTTCACTCTAGAGATGTGGTGACAGGAAACGCGTTGACTGTCTCAAAGTTGTCTCCAGTAAAACCGGCCTCAGTGAGCAATATATACAACTCGTACTCAAAGTGGCATCATCGGTTTTCGAATTTTGTGTATAGTCCCTTAGTTTTCATTTTGTTCTATAAACTGGTTTGCTTAGATTGGGTAGATGTACAAGAAAACAATTGGTGGAAGAGACTTCTTAGAATTGAACCATGGACAAAAGATGAGGACAACACGTGAGCTGATACTCCACCCGTCTTCTAATTTATAAGTATTCCATCTTAAGAATTTAAGGTCCAGTTCCATTTTACATACAACATCTCCAATTATTTCACTGGACAAATTTTTGTATGAAACAGCTCTAAACCCCGTAGGCCACCGCCTACGAAACTCAAAAACTAAATCGATAAAATACGCCCTTTTCTTTTCAATCTTTGAAAACGATCTCCTTCCAAGATTCCCTCTTTGGTGAGCACCTTCTTTGAGCACGGGATTTATGACCCCAAGGTGGTCGAGTGGTCTTTTTTTCCCCCAGACCCTCGAGGACTCAGCTTGAGGGTCACTTCAGGCCCCTTAATCTCATTAAGTAGGATCACGGGTCTTCAGTCAACACCAGACCTCTCTCTGTTTTCCTTTCTGTCTCCCTCCCCTCTTGTCAATGGAGTCTGGGAGGGATAGTCGACGTTAATTATCAATCAATCCCTTACCCCTTTCTTTCCTGCATTTACATAGGGTTGCTTAGATTATATATACTATTATTTATTCGTCATTTGGGGAATAGTTGGCGCAGCTTGGAAATATGATTTTTATGCCTATAAAACCAATCAACCTTTCCCAGACTGAAGTTCTATGAAGTAGATGAAATTATTTGAAAGTCATAGTTTTGTACTTCTCTTGTAAGAATTTTCTTTTTTGCTCCACATGTTTTATTTAATTGCTTCTCTTTTGGTTGTTATCTTTTATCTAAATACGTAAACTTTTCATCTTCTGCCCTTAATTTTTCTTGTTCTTTTGCGAACTGATACCCAATTAATTTCGTTTATCTGTCTCAACCAATCTATCTAAGTCTGCTCTACTAACTTTCAAATACACGTGCAGGAAAAAGCGCGTACTTACGTGATGTAACAAATTCAAACAACATTACTGATCGTATCCAGGTAAAATGCATATATCTAGAGATAAAGAAAAAAAATTGTTCGATGCAAGTTTTCGAACAGTTTTAACAGTATTTAAAAATACTCTTTTAAAATATTTAAATCGGAACATATGTATTCTTGAATAGAGTCCTCTTTCAATGTTCCTCTTGACTGAATACGGAGTCTATTTTTGGATTGAATCTCCCCCTTCCGATTTCATGTACTCATTTATCCAAAAGAACTTGACAATTTCTTATTGAATCAATCAGTGGCATTTCCTTTTTCTTGGTGGTCATGTGATCATAGCCACGGACTCGTGGCCGGCGTGTCTTGAGTTGAAGCTCCATCGCATCTAAAGAAATTCCGTACAGCGAAGCGGATGCACGTTAATCCTGTCGTGTCTCAAAAGTCCTGTAAAAGGCAGTGTAATGTGGAAGTTAACAGATTGGGGTGCCAATTCAGGTTTTGTCCTTGTCACATGATCAAGGTTCAAAATTACGAGGTCCGTTACCATCAGCCATCTAGGCGCTACATTGGACGAGATTCATAGAACACACACTCATACAATTTCTTACCCGATCATCAATGGATTTTCCTTTTTCCATTACAGCATCTTTCGAATCTATCGCTTTTCGGAGGTGTACCATGATGGTCATGGTCACTGACTCGGGGCTGATGTGTCATGAATTCGAGTCCTACTGCCACTGAACACTTCCTGTGTAGAGAGGCTGATGCTCATAAGATTTGAAAGAGTCAAAGCCCTCACGTTGGCATGATGTAAAAGCTCAGCGAGGGGGTGCCAGCTTAGGTGTGGTCTTCATCGCTTGACCACGGTTCAAAATGTTGAGGTCCGTCACCAATAGCGCTCGAACTGTTTTATAGTGCGTCGTTAATACACCCTCTATCGAAGAATTTCTTTGAATCGCTTACATTCTTCAGGAGTCGATTTCGTACGAGGCACATTAATTATTTTTCTAAAATCTCATCAAACTCTTTACAAGCAAAAATCCCAGTACTCCGCTTAATACGACTCATCCTTTGTGACACAAGTATTTTGAAACAAGATGCCCAAAAAACCAGCAGATTCATTCCACAAATTCATTGATGTTTGATAGTAGTCAACACCTCGCAGTTTTGTACCACGGTCAAGTGACGAGAGTCACACCCCTCTGTATACTTCCGCATCCTCATCAACGTGAGAACTTTGCTTCTCGACAGATATAATGCGTATCTCTTGCCCTCTACAAGTCTTGAGCAGCTTTAGGTTCGACCGAAACAATGGCGTCCACGAGTTAGTAACCATGACCCCTCAATTACTGCTGCCACAAATTGAACACAAAATTTTAGTATCAAACATCTAAATAGGGGAATGGTAGCCTTTTAGCTGTGGCGTGCTAAATCAATCTACCAATAGGATTCAGCGTGCCACACAGTAGGACATTTTTGAAGCAATTCGATTCCCACGATAATGCATACAGAGTTAGAGAATAGAGGCCAATTTTTTATATAGATTTACATTTTTATTATATTTTAATTTTGCATCACTAAAAGATATTTCTTAATATAAAAATAAACAATATAGTATGTAACCATTTCTTCAACAAAAATAAAAAAAAATTAAAACTGTACAAATATTATGTATTTTTAAACATATTTATTAAAATAAGAAACAGACAACGTAAAATATAAGTATGCCCTTTCATCACAGTTAAATAAAAAGATAAATAAAAATTTCAATGCGCACATTGTGCGCGCACCACTCTACTTTTTCATATCGCAAAATCAGGGGTAAAATGTGCGACTTTCAATATGTCGCGATTCTGAGCAAACAATTTCTTTGTAGACTCGAAATATTTTTCAAATGAGGAAAGAATTTTTACTTTGATATGTAGAACCACAAAAGCGCAGAGTACATGCATTTTTTTTCTCTTCAAACAATTAAATCTCTCTAGCAATGACATTCAATAGCTTACAAAATAGCTGTAAATGTACCTTTAGAGTTTCAGATTTTTTCGTAATTCCATAAATGCCATAATTTTGAAGATATTTGTCAAACAAGATCCATTACATATTTATTAACTTCCATCCACTTAAAAATTTGATAAATTTGTCGAATTGTGCATTAAGCATTGTACCGCGTGCCGCATGTGGCACACTGCCATAAGTTGCCAACCCCTAATCTAAATTGTTAGGGGGAAGGAATATTATAGTAAAACTGATCGAAATGTGTAATTCTCTGTAATAAATATATTTTTTCGAAAGATATCCTGAATATTTCATAATTTTTAATATCGCAAGTTAAAAACATTATTTTTGAAAACCACAGTATGACTTGTGAAATAGAGGAGAAATACTTCTGCTTCATCTCTGTATTTTTTTAAAAATAAACCTGCAGGGAAAGAAAACAGTATTCCGTCGAGAATTTATTTGTTGTCTCATCAAATAGTTGCTGGTTTTGCATAATTCATATAATTCCAAGTAATATATTCATTTGGAGGATAAAAAAACTTAGATGGAACCTTTTTTTCTCTCCCACCTGCCTCTGTACTTTTAGAAAAAAGTGGAATAAACTAGCATACACGAATTATAAATCTGCGATTAAAAGTTACAAAAAATCGGAGGAAAAACTGAGTAGAAAAAAGTAATTTTTTGTTCAAATGCAAAGATGAGAAATGCTTTTAGTATAGCATGCATAATGAATCAACCGCAGCTATTTCCAAAATATAAACGAGAGGAAAACGTATGGCCTGGAAAACTCACTTTTTTAGCTCGGTACTGAAGTAACGCGGGGAAAAAAAAACTGAATTCAAAGCGAATGCATTGCTAGAAAAGCATTAATTTGGAATCTTCTGCTTGAAAAGATGCTTTCGGTTTGCGTTCGGAACTGGAAATGAAAATAATAAAAGGCAAGATATGAAAAAAAAAAAACCTTTCTATACATTAAAATCCCGTGGTTCAGGACATCTCAAAAGATTCTGATTTCTTTTAGACAATTTTATTTTTGATTTATTAACTCTGCATTTTACGTGTGGATAATACCACATTTTTTATGGGATGGAAAAAACGGTATTTTTTTTACCAGTTTGAATTAGAATTATACTCGTATAATTTAGCAGCTAACTTTAAAATGTGTCAATGTTAAACTTCAACTGCAAATGAAATAAGGTGAAAAAAAATCATACTTTAAAAGGACTTTTTTCTTATTGAAAAAAATTTTTTGGTTTATTTTTCTATTTTTTTTTAAAAAACAAAATGGAGATGTTTTTAGTTTTAGTGCATTATTTATAATGAAAATATGTTAAATCTTGCACTGGAAATATTTTTCGATCATTTTGCTACGCTTTGTTATTCCTGTTACCATGGCTACATTTTTGCAAGAAAATGTTTGTTTGAAAAATTCCACTATAATTTATATTCTATGTGGAATATTACTATTCACAAAATGTTTCTTAGTAATAAAACTCATTTCAATTAATAAATTTATGAACTAATTATTTATTCACACTTCTGATGTAAAAAAAGAAAATAATCTTTAAAGTGAAATATTTTCTGGGCTATATAAAAACAGTGACTAAAAATGAGTTTCTTTTTTTTAAAAAATAAATACTGGGGAGGGGATTACCCCGTGTCCACCTAACAGCAGACCAACCCCCATTTTACAAACTATGCAACTGTTCATACTCAATTGCTCAAATTGTAAAACTGTAATTAACTTGTATTATGTAGTTCTCTCCTCACATAGCATAAGGAGAGTTAACATTCACAAGTTGAGGATCGTGTTCTTTCTTCGGATAAATTGTAACATCGATCTTTCTGTCTGTAGAACCGTCTTTTGTCAAAATGATAGCAGCTAATTCTTTGCATTACGGTTTATTATAAACTCTAGGAGGATTTTTAAGGCTTGTAGAAAAACACAGACTATACTCTTGATTTTGGTTTTTATTTTGGTTTAGCCGGCTGGGTGGCGTGGTTGGTTTTTCGCTGGCCATCTACACCCAAGATTGCGAGTTTGACCCCGGCCCAAGTCGGTGGATTTTCTGGATGCAGAAAATCGACAGCGGCCATGTCGTATGATTATACGGCATGCGAAAGATCCTTAGAGTGTCTGTTTGGCTTGGATGCTCTCGGCAAAATTAAATCCTAGTGCAAGTTCACATCGTCAAGAGCTCAGGTGCCTCCCTCTGTGGCTACTGGGCGTCAAAATTGCTTGCTGTAATTGGTATCGCCTATATAGTGTAGCGCTAAAAAGTGGTACCAGCTCATGGAGAATGTACTAGGTCTTCAAAGGTTTAAAATACCAATGCGCAGCCCCATTGAGAAAAAAAAGATTTTTATTTTGAATTTCAAGAAAAGTTTAAGTTTTTCTTCATACGGATCTTTATTCACAATAGGGTGTAAAATGGGCAAAATATTGTCACATTTAACTATTTTTGCACATTTAACTATTTTTGCACATTTAACTACTTTTGCACATTTAAAGCCTCACCATTATCATAAATGTAAACTTGTCTAAAGTGTGGTTTTTCTCCATTTTGTTGTGAAATTGCAGTTGATTTTATTAACTATACCTTATGAATAAACAAATTTCTTGCAGCATCTCGAAAAACCCTTTTTTATATAGAGAGATATATTTAAATATCAAAAATTAGATTTGTTATCCTTCCATGTTCTATAGAAATAAAATAATAATAATACAAATTGGTTTCCATATTCAAACGTCTGTACATAAAATTATAATTTTAAAAAAACAACTAAAAAACACGCTTCAATAGTGAATTGAACTAAAAAGTAAACTGTATATGCAATAAGTCGCCAAATCTGGAAGGGGTATATGGAATTGTCGCCAAATCTGATTATCGTTATTCCTGACGAGCCTGAAAAGGACAATGGAACAAAATTATGAAATTATTGTATTGTCATCGGTCCTTGACAAGTGTATAAAATTTCGAATTAATCCGATCTTTTGAAGTGGGTAAAAGTCGAGTTCTAAGATTCCGTTACATACAAGTGAAACTTATAAAAGCGTGTTAAAAATATTGAGTAACATTTATTGAGAGATTTAGTTAAATGCTTGTATTATAATTATTTTTTAAATTCCATGGTACTTAGTTAGAAACCTTTTGATGAATGTTTAAGTTTACTTGCTTCTAATAAAGCTGAATCAAAAATTTATATCAATAGGAAAAATTAAAAATAAGACTTATTTTTCTTGATTGCTACGGTAAAGAACCAAGCAAAAAAACCTCATTTTTCTTCCCGGACAGATAAAAAAAAATTGAATTCAAAGCTTATGTTTTAGTTACGAATTGGCAATATATTTTCATAATATGGCAGCCAATGGGTGAAATTCATGATGATCACCTGTTCTCCATTGAATTCAAAATTGACATTAGATTTGTACTTGTAAAATAAAGTTGTGATTTTGGATTTGATAATTGAGTTAAGATGTTCAAGTATTAATATTCTTCAAAAAGATTTAGAAATTAAAAAAAAATACCATGTGTGAATTTAAATTAAGTGTAATTTGCTTACATCTGTGCGTTATTATTGTTGACAAATGTATACTTTTTAAGAAAATTCATTTAAACAGTGGCAACAGTGAAGCGAATAACCTGATTGGCTATAAACACGTGATTGCAGTTATCACGTTAAAAGAATTGGCAATACATAAAAACGTTGCGGCACAGCGGTTTAGAATCACTGATCTAAGCCTATGGAACCATCAATCATGTCGGGATTATTAAAATTGTAATAAATAAAAATAAAAAATGATAAGAATTATACATGTAAAATACAAATTTAATACATTGCGTGTTTGAACACATTTGTTCTTTCAGATTCAAACGCTTAGCAATTACAGATTCATATTCAAGATAACACAGTTAATAATCTATACAAAATGATTTTTAATGGTTTAGTGGTTTCAAGCAGTTTTTAACCATTCTACCGGTTAAAATAATCTATTAGTACGCTTAATGAAGTAATGCTGAGTTGTGCGTGATTTTTTAAAATAACGTAAAATGTTCGTAAATGCAGTTTTTGTGTAAGACAGAATATTTCAAAAATCGTGATTGCATAGTTTGTAATAGTTAAATTTAATTTAAATACACGCTATTACATGCTTCATAGAATCATAAAATTATTAAATCTTCTTAAATTATTGTTTTTCACGCTTTGTGGAATCTTTAGTTTTCAGTTTCGAAACTTATTTTTGAACTTTTATTTGTTTCTGTAAAGATCTGAACTGAAAACAATGTTAAAATCTTCGAAACCAACTGCTTTGTAATAAATGAGATTTTAAATTAAGATTGAATTATGGAAATGCAAAGAAAAAAATCGCAACAATAATAACTACGAATAATTACAAAATTTTCATTTGATTACAAAGTTTTCATTCGAAGAATTTCTTTCGTTAGGCATTTCTTTTTTTGTCGCTTTGAATTACTCGAAATTGGCAATGCTTTGTTCTGTGTTATTCTTTTGCGAGGCCTAATTGCTTCCATATCTTTGTGCAAGTCCGCGTTATTTTTCCCGCTCAAACGGAAAGAAAATAGCTCCTCTTTACTAATTCGTCATACTTTCGAATGCAACAGAACTCTACATTTTGCCGATTGGAATTAGAAAGAATTCGAAAAAATCAGCTAGAAAATGCGAAAGGGGCACTTTACATTTCTTTCTTTTTTGCACTTTGCTTTTAGAAAAGATTCCGCTAGTAATGCGATATTCATTATGCATGCAACGTTATGTAGATGAGTTCGGAGCGAGCACAGTTTTTAGAAAAATGTGTTTATTCCGGACTAGGCTTAAAGCAGAAAAGATTTCTTGGCAGTTGCCAGATCAGAGAAAAGAATATTTTGGAGATTTTTCAAAGAACATTTTTCTAAGCCTAAGCCTTCCAGTAGGAATCTTAGTAATAATGACAGTAATCATAATGCATTTCGAAATAAGTACTGAAATAACTCTTAGGGAATGGACTGGTATGTCATTAAGTTTTGGTAATCATAATTTCTAGTCGAACTCGTCGAGCGGAAGATTTTTGGGATTAAAGACATCTGGAGCAGAATTTATCAAACGTAAAATAGTTCGAAATAAGAATTTATATTTGCATAGCTGGCGTTTTATTATTAGAAATGGTTGTATCTTCTATTGTTGGATTATATTAGATTTTCTTTTTAACAATTGTTAAATATATGTAAAAAATTGAAAATATGTTATTCAGAAAATATTGGAATGTTCTTAGTAATTGGATACATCCGATTATGTTTAGATGATCTTTATTTGAGATGTTTATGTACACATATGAGTAAAAGAAAATTGTAGTTTTTATTAAAAAAAATTGTTCATTGTTTTCAAGTTTTCTTGCGAATAATTTTTAATCATTTTTTGTTTGTTATTTCACACTAATCTCCCGCTACCTTTAGGCACAAAATATTATCTACCTTTTTGTTAATGAAACTAAGTCTAGAAAATTAATTTGAAAGGTTTTATTCCCCCCTTTTTTCAAATTTATTTATATTTTCCTAATCTTTTATACCATTCCTTCCGTGGATTAAAAAAATAGGTTTACGTAGCATTATTAAGAAAGATTGTTTCTCCCTTAATTTTGGAAGTGTCTTTTTACTACTAAAATTGAAAGATTTATACTACGAAATTCCCGTTTATTATTGTATTGTATTGTATTCTATTTATTATAGAATAAAATAAATAATTCGATTACTAGATATTTGTATTAAAAACCAGTTTTTAACTATACATCAAAATGTGCCTAATGTTTTATTTAAAATTTTTGCATAACACAGCTAGAATTTGTCGAAAATTGTCTGCTTGATCATCAATTCTTTAATATTTTAATGTTATCAAGTATAATTGAGGATAACTTCATTTGGAAGCACCAAAAATACAGACATACTAAAATAAGTTATGAAGTTGCTTAAATAAAAATTTTTAAGCAATAAAAATTCCCGTTAGAATTTGCACAGCTAAATGAACCATAGTAAAATGGAGAAAAAACCAGGCTAAACTTAGCACATTGCTACCATTATTGAATAAATAGTTTTTTTAGGCCCAATTTATTTTTATAAAAAAGACATTGCATGGGGTTGAAAAAACAATGAAAAAATAAGCTTTTTTGTGTTTGTAATTGAGTATCTAAACAGGAATATCTGGAGATAAAATCATAAAAATTGTATTCCAAGATTATATTTTTTGTTATACTGATCAATTTAATATAGACATTGTAAATTTTTTTAACTCATGCATTCTTAAATAATTGAAAAATAAAAATAAACATAGTAAATAAAATAGATAATATACCATTTTTTAATAATTAATAAAATAAAATAGCTTAGTCTGCGTTAATAGATGTATAATCCATTTATATTTTGATAATTTATATTTCTCCTTTTTTATCTTATGACGTTAGAACAGTTTCCTGAACGATATATATAGTATTGAGAAGAAGAATTGATTTTATAGGAGTTCTAAAGACTGTCTTAAGTTATTTTCATTCAATTAATATACTTCATTTTTTAAAATTAATAAATAGAATAAGAAATAGCATGAAAATATGTGAAAATAGGATAGCAAGCTTCCATACAAAAACGCCCTTGTAACGTTTTATCAATTTCACTACATTTTCAAAGTCATGCCTGAAAGCTGTGTTGAAAATTCGTGTGGAAAAATTACACTTGTCCACTCTTCAGGTAATCTGAATAATTTACAAGCAAGCAAAATTATTTTTCTACACAAGCAAAAGGAACTTTCGTGTAATACAAGTTTTGTTGCTATATCACATTTTAGAAACAAGTTTGTTTCTTATATACTTTTTTTGTCGTAGAGTGCACTACTTTTTAAAATAATATTTTTACCTTTTTTTCCCCTCTAACAACCACCTTCAGTTTTTATTGAAAAAATTTGGAAAACATACGTTGTTGAAATTTTTTTCCAATATTTAATTGTAAACTATTTGGAACGCTTTGAATTAAATTAATTTAAAAGTACATTCAACGAAAAATATCTGTGGTGTCACAATATTAAATTTGTATTTGGAGCAGAAATTTTATTAAAATTTTCATTCCTGGCTAAGCCTCTAAAAACACAATTAAAATTTTTTCGTGTTCACAATGTAAAATGTGAAACACTTGGTTCTATATTAAAACTGAACTGTAACACATAACTCTATTAAATTAATTGTAAATATCAGTTTAGTAAACAAATGTTTTTTTCCCCCTTTTGAATATGATGTTTATTATCATATAGAATGTACTATACTTTGACAAAAACTAGTTACTAAATGCATTTTTTTAATCTGGAATAAAGAACAATATATTTTACCCTAACGTTGAATTACAAAGAAATGTTAGTTGCTGTTAAAATTAAATTGCATACAATTTTCCGTAAACTATTAAGACAAGTTGTGTTTTTGAAATTACTATCAATTCAGTTAAATTCAAATTTTTATTCTTGTTTAATTTACTTTCATATACAGTGGACCCCAAAAGTGTTCGTACACTTGCAATTTCCTATAAAATTTAATGTTTTCAACTAATAAAAATTAATATATTGTAATTGTAATTTTGTTATGATATCTGCAACTTGTTCTTAATAGAATAACATAATTATTTTTTTTAAAATGATATAACTATTATTTTTAAAAATTAATCAAAAAGCTATTGAAAAATAACGCCACAAAAGTCTTCGTACACCTAACAAAAATCTCAACTTAGCTTTAAATATTGTATTTCTTTCTTACTTTAGTACTTAGTAGGATATCTTTTAGTGTCCACAATAACTTTTAAATGTTTTGGTATAGATTTAATCAGTTTTTTGTAATTTCTGCATCGGTTTTCCTCCATGCTTCTGTTATTGTTTTTACTTCCCATTATGTGTTTATATGTCATGTTTTCTTTTTTTTAAATCAAATTCTCACTAAATATGTTCTACTGGGCTAAATAAATTGATTGAGGAGGTTTTTCAGAATTTTGGACAGTTATAGAAACATTAGCGGCTTACATTGAGAGCAGAGCGCTTGGCGTCATTATCCTGTTAAAAAATAGAGTAGTCTCCTATACCCAAATTTTCGGCGGATAATTTAAAACTTTAAAATATTTAAATAGAGCTGATGATTCACAATACCATCAAAAAATACCAAGTTACCTAATTTTGAGGCCGATTTACACCTCCACGCAAGAACACTTCCATCTCCATGATTCATTGATCCAATTTGACTCTTGGGATTAAGTTTCGGAAAATTCAAAATTGACAGCAAATTGATTGGGACGACGGAAAATTAAACATTTTTGGTTCTGATGGGCATATAATAGTTTGTAAATGAAAAAATGATGGGTTTAATCCCATGAATTTACGTGGAACAAGAAGTCCTCCACCTCCATGCTTCAGCATGGAGATGGAGAAGTTCTTACTTGGGGATGTAAATCGACTTTAAAATTAGGTAATTTGGTTTTTTTATGGTATTGTGAATCATGAGCTCTATTTAAATATTTTAGAGGAAATTTAAATTATTCGCCCAAAATTTGGACATTGGAAACCACTTCATTGTTTAACAAGATAATGACACCAAGCGCACTTCTCTCAATGTATGCCACTGGTGTCTCAAGAACTGCTTCAAAATTCTGAAAACACCTCAATCAGTTCATTTAGCCCGGTAGAACATATTTGGGGAGAATTTGATTTAAAAAAAAAAGAAAATATATGACATATAAAAACATAATGGGAAGTAAAAACAATAATAATAGAAGCACGGAAGAAAACCCGATGTAGAAATTACAAAAAACTGATTAAATCTGTACCAAAACATTTAAAAGTTATTGTGGGCACTAAAAGATATACTAAGTACTAAAGTAAGAAAGGAATACAATATTTAAAGCTGAGATTTTTGTTAGGTGTACGAAGACTTTTGGTGGCGTAATTTTTCAATAGATTTTTCATTATTAATTTTTAAAAGTAAAAGTTATATCATTTTAAAAAAAATAATTATGTTATTCTATTAAGAACAAGTTGCAGATATCATAAAAAAATTACAACTATGATAGATTAATTTTTATTAGTTGAGAACATTAAATTTTATAGGAAATTGCAAGTGTACGAACACTTTTGGGGTCCACTGTATGTAGTCTGTCTATCCGAAGTTATTTTTGAGAATATATTTTGCTATTTCTTTTTCATTACTTTTACCTTACATCGATAGTCTGCTAAAAAAGGAATCAGTTTCAGGCCTTTTTTTCAAAGAACTGTGAATATACTAAATTTTGAATTTATTGAAATATAACTTATCGTTTGGCAATTTTGTTTTTTAAAACAAAAACCTATACTTTTATTTTAATTATTGTTCTAATAAGTGTTAATTTATTTCTGTAATAAATTAATGCGAAATTCTTTTTTCGTAAGAATATATTTTTCTATTTCTTTTTCATTGCTTTTTTATCTTAAATAAATCGTTTGCTAAAAACATCTGTTTCGCGCCTTTTTTCGAAGAATTTTGGATATTATAAATTTCTAATTTATTAAAAAATAAATTTCTAATTTATTAAAAAATAAATTTCTAGTTTATTAAAAAATAAATTTCTAATTTATTAAAAAATAAATTTCTAATTTATTAAAAAATAAATTTCTAATTTATTAAAAAGAAATTTCTAATTTATTAAAAAGTAATTTATTGTTTGGAATTTTTATTTTTGCTGAAACTTGTTATTATTTTAGCAGTTTTTTGTTATTTTAGTTGTTATTCTGATAGACATTAATTAATTTTTTTTCATAGTTCAATCAATGTTTCTAATGGAAATTTATAAGTTTGCCATCAATTCCTATTAAACAAGGTCCAGAATATGATCAGAAAGAAGGAATCGTAATTATTACACACACACACACACACACACATTTTTGGCACTTCTAAAATAACGATATATTATTAAACTTCAACAAATTAACCCCACCGTTGGTTGCTGAAGTTTTAATAAAAAATTACTTCTTATAAAGTATCGCAAATTGTTCAGAACTGACACAAAGAAACTTTTAACGCTACTTACCTTTTTTTTTTATAAAATAAAATCCGAAAGGTAGAAAAGAAAAGTGAAACAGCTGCACACAACACACAAGCGAGGGGAAAAAAATCCTTTTTGTACGTAATCTTACCGCGCACAAGCAGAGAAAGTTGTGAAAGTGTAGTTTTCCCCAACACTCTCTGTAACTCGCATCTCAGTTAATGGTTGCCGGCTATAACTTTCCCAATTCAATTCGCTTCCAAAACTTCTCTGACCTATTTCGTTACCGAAATGTGTGGAAGGTATTACGTATTTTTCTTTTTTCCTTTTTATCCTTTCCGTCGCCATTTCCTCTGGCCCAAGATATCCTGAAATTTGGCATCATGGAGTTGAGGAGTTATTCTTTGTTTCGGTGAATGGATTTGATGAGTTTTATCGAGTTGAGTTGAATCGAGTTGTGGAGAATTCTATTTAGGCTTAAATATTGGCGCAGTAGTGATGCGACTCGTTCTTTTGAAAAAAATAAGATGTGTGATATGATGATCAAATTAAGAATAAATATTTTATTTTTTGTGTATGGCAATAGTTAACTTTTGTTGACAATTCCAAACGTGAAATTTGAATTAAATTTTCTGTGTAACAAAGAAGAATAATTTTTTGGAAGAGTTGTTTCTTATTATATATCAAGTTCGATGATTTTCAGAAAATTGAGAATTTGAAATTATTTGTTAGGCGTAAGCGGGACGTGTGGTAGGTTCATTTAAGGAGGTAGGTGGAACATTTTTATTCTTTAAGGCTAGCTCTTCTTAGGTACTTCGTCTTTAAGCATTTTTTAGATGAATATAAATTACAAATTCTGAGTCTGCCTGGGTGGCTAATATTTAAAGCAAATGTTCAGTTATCTAGGATTAAGGTTTGTTAATATCATACATAAAACGTTTTCGAAAAAAATGCATAATATTTTAATTTAAATTATTTGTTTTTCGTAGGCTTCATTTCTCATTTTAAGACTTGACTTTCTACTTTAAAAATATACTCGCATTTAGGCAAAAAATATAAGATGCTAAAAAAAAAGGATTTTTGGATTAAATCACCATTAGAGAAGACGGTAATTTGGAGGCAAGAACAGTTTTGTTCTAAAAAAAATAACTTCAAATATTTTTTTCCAGTTTTGATTTTAATCAATTTTATCAAAATCATAGAAAACATGTGAATAGTTATTTTAAAAAATATATAATATTGTCACATTCAACATTAAACATAACTCAATTTTCAAGTGTTAGCATAACGGGAAATAAAAGGTAGAACATGTTGCTTTTAGAAGAAAATGAAAAGTATATGAATTAAAAATTTAGTTCTTGGTGAAATGTTGCTTATAGTTGCAGAAAAGTACAATATTTTTTCCAAAGAATAATTGTAATAAATTATAAAATCCCATTACAAAATTGTGAATCAAATAAAAACATTTTTCGATATCAGTCTTTAAATCTTTAAAAAAAATGAAAATTTATTGCACACCAAGGTTTATATTGTCAACATAAAATTAACTAGAAAATTTCTATTTTTAATTGAAATATTCAGGAATACTTCTCTTACGGTGGACTAATTATTTTGAAATAAATAAAGGAATTATACGAAATTACTGTAACAATATACGTGCTTTTAATTTGTAATCTATGGGTAATTGAATAATCACTTGCGGAGCAGCACTCATTTAAATTTATTTATCAAGGTTTAAAGATAATTTTTTCTGAGTTTCATTAAGATTGAACAAAAATTAAAGGTTTTATTGTCCCTCCCCTAAGAACTTATTAGAACTGATGAATGAACATGCAAAACCCACCTATTTAACATAGTTGAAAATTTTTATTTAAAAAAAAAGAGTTTAAGCAAGTTTTCTAATTTTTATCATATTTTTGCCTAACATTAGAAGAGAGATTGTTCAATTTGATTCTTAAGACTGCTCATTTTGAATATTTTGAATGCTCCAATGCTCATTTTGAATATTTTGAATGCTCCAATGTTCATTTTGAATATTTTGAATGCTCCAATGTTCATTTTGAATATTTTGAATGCTCAATGTTCATTTTGAATATTTTGAATGCTCCAATGTTCATTTTGAATATTTTGAATGCTCCAATGTTCATTTTGAATATTTTGAATGCTCCAATGTTCATTTTGAATATTTTGAATGCTCCAATGTTCATTTTGAATATTTTGAATGCTCCAATGTTCATTTTGAATATTTTGAATGCTCCAATGTTCATTTTGAATATTTTGAATGCTCCAATGTTCATTTTGAATATTTTGAATGTTCCAATGAATATTTTTTCAAATATAAAAGGAATGAAGCGTTATAATTATATTTTGGCTCCACTATCCTATAGAGAGCAGCATTTTATATCACACTAACTCATTTTTATCCAAGTTGACCCCTTTTTTGAGATTTAAAATGGGCTTCGCACTTTTCCTGTTATACCATAATGCTAAATGAGCCATCACTTTACGTATCAAAAGGAAAAATAATTATTCATAGAATACTTTGAAATTTTAAAAATGATATATTATAAACAGGATTACAATGTTGCAAATTTTCACGAAAATTGAGACATTTTTCCTGTTTGAAAATGTGCTACGCATTTAGTACATACTCTCGTACATTTATCGAAGACTACCTTATGAAGATAGTAATCGACTGTAACCGTCGAAATCACAATTTAGAAATTACCATTAAATTTCACATTTCACAAACGACAACAAATTCCAAAACAAACTTGCGGTATTTGGTAAACCCACTGACCATAGAAATATTTTTTCTTCCTCGTCTGAAAATTCTCCTAAACAACCCTCGCATGTTTTTGGGAGACAACTTCCGAAAACTTCCGTCCGAAGAATCCAACCAAGAATAATAACAGAAATTCAACAGAATTCCTCCCGGGTGGTTTCGACCACTGTTTGTATTTATCTTCTTTTTTTGTTGTTGCTTTTGCCTGATCCTCATCTATTTTTTATTTCACTTTCCCTTTCCGTCACATATTCCCCCAGGACAAACTTCCGTGGGTTTTCAATTTCTCTTCTCTTCCCCCTCTCCCTTTTTTTCTTTTCTATTTCAGTCAGTAACAAATTTAGTGGCTAGTTCTACTTTCTGGTCTCATTATATATCTTCTTCTGCTTCCCCTACCCTCCCGCCTCCTCTCCCTCCTTGGTTTCAATTACGTTGACTGACCACTGTAAGAATCGGTTTCGCAGTTCTGGCACACACACATTTTAGATTTCTTTTCTCTTTATATCTTCATTTTGATTCGTTTCTTAAAACGTAACACATTATAATCACTAAGCCTAAGGAGAGTTGAGTCTTTTTCTTTCCTTCTACTTTTTTTTGGTTTCCTTTAAACGTGAGTTGGTTAGATCACGAGGCAATTTAGATGGGCATCTTGGGATTTAATACTTTGTATTCGATTTTTTTTATATATATATGTAAGGCTGGTTTTTTTATTGGGTGAGAAAGTTGTAGGAAATGTTTTGGGAATGAGGTGCTTTTGGTAGAAAGAGTTGCGCTGTGGATTTACTTTGTAAGATTTATGGTCTGAATTCTGTTGAGTATGAATCAGGAAATATGGTTGAAGACTTTTTATCCACCCTACACTGAATAATATATTACTTTCTGAATATTACTAGTTGAATGAAACGTACTATCGTGGAATCTACAGGGATGTTCTTTCATTTGTCTTGTAAGAACAGAATCATCAAGATGTAAGAAGTAATTCAAGCAAGGAAATATATTTACACACTTATAGATTGAGATATATAATTAGGGTAAACCGCTACTTCTGAGAGCCAATTCTGGTCGCTGTAGTCTAGTCATAGATACGAGCTTGTGGCTGGCGTGTGATGAATTCGAGCCCTAGTACCGCTGAAGACCCGCCTTGTAGAGGTAATGCACGTTAAATCTGTCGTGACACAAATTCCTCCTATTGGCGTGGTGTGAAAATTAGGAAAGTGGGATACCCTTTGAGTCATTGCCCCTTGACTGAGGTTCAAAATTACTAAGTCCGTTGCCTGTAGGTTCCGAAAATGGAATCTCAGGTGTAAAAGAGTTGAGAAAGCTCAAATAGCTGCTGCAATAAAACTTGAGAAAATTGTGTGAATTTCTCTCGAGAAATAAAATTATATTGTCCGTAATATAATGAACATATAGTTTTGAGTTAACCTGTCTCTCTGTTGACCATAGTTCAAAATTACGAGGTTTGTCGTTAACAATTCTCTTTCTGATTCGAAGTTATCAAACAATCAATCAATTAACCAGTTTAAATAATTTGGCCTGGTGTACAGTTTTCGAAAGAGCACGACTTGCTCGAATACTGCATCCGTAAATCAGAAATTATAAAATAGCTCTCTCTAATAGTAATTGCCATCCTTTAGAACTTAGTGGACCACTAAAAAATATTATTTTATATTTGCCGGGCCTCTAATATGATTGTCCACTTTATCGCGGGTCGCTATAACCATATTTTCACTTATTTCACTTTCTATTTATATTTCCATATCACTGAAAAAGAAACTTCATGAAAAACAAAAACAAACTGACAAAGCAAAACGATATCATCAAACTGAAGTGTCATGCCTCCAGTTTACCACAGTCGCCATTTTTCACTTTAAAAAGCTGCAAGATACACCACCAAAAGTAGCTAAAAATTCGCTAAAATTCTGACGGATCTATCCGCTTCCTTTCATTAATCCTCTTGGGAAATCTTTGGTCTAACAATTCGAGTTTATTCACAACCAATCCTTTGAAGAAGAAATCTTGATTATTTAAATTAGTTCGGCTATATATAGTCTAGGTTTTCAAGCTAGAGAGAAAGAAAGTGAGGAGATAGAATAGATTGCTACTGATTAGGAATTATTCCGTTTTATAGCGTATTTCAAATATTTGATAGGTGAAAGAATTTAAGTAACGGTTGGTCACTAAAGTTTAATTAGTGTTCAGATAATTAGGATAGAAATAAAAGGGTCGATATTTAAAGTCTTCGCATAATTCGCGCATCTAGTTATTAATCCACATATTTATTAGATTGAGAACATCTCTTCTCGTTGAAATTATTTGAATTGTGTTGCCAGATTGTGTGATCAATAAATAGATTGATTTTTGGATATGGCTAGACTTCCTTTCCTTCCTCCCAAATCTCTAGGCGGGAATGAGAAAATATCTCATTTCTTACAAAAGTAGTCTCTAAAATTATAAAAATTATATAATCCATATCCCATAATATGTTTTGTTACTTGTCATTTTTGAAACTGAATCTTCATTAAAATATATACAATGTCCGATTTTTTCTGTGGACCATCAAAATATTTTTACGGGCCACTGATTGGCGACCGCTGTTCTAGTGCTATATTAGTTCAAACCAAATCAAATAATTTGCCCCAGATTAGTAAAAGTTATATTACATTCAACGCTTGAAACTTTTCAATAGCGAAATAAACCCTTTTTAATGATTTTATCTATATACAAATCCTATAACGTGATTGTATAAAATTCTCTAATAAGACAGATAGATTTGAAAGGTAATTATGCGTTTGTTCTTTGTCTCGGCAAAAAAAAAATTATTCGGGGTCAATTGATTTATTTTGTAAAATATTGATATCCGAGAAAAATGAAAAGTAGAATGTGTGTATTATATTCGTTGACCTAATATAAGACTTAATATCTTGAGGCTACATTTGGGACATTTTTTTTTCTCTTTGAATATTATTGTTACTTGCTTCTTTGTTATCTTCTGTTGTTGTAAAAAAAAAAAAAGAATGTTATTGTGACATATTTAAGCAGCAATTAAAACAATAAAGAAATTACAACGGCGAATGAAAGTTAATATTTGAATAACATGGCACAGTTTTTTTTTACTGCAACGTGTGTACCTGTTCCAATAATATTATTTATATTTGCATACATGTCAATTTTGTGAAAATATTTTGTAAAACTAAAATAAAATGCATATATTGTGTTGAAAATTTAATGTAGTTGGTGAATTACATGTTTTTGTCAATCTTTTGGCAGATGTCTGTCTGACTTAATTTTAAATTGTTTTTTTTCTTTATAAAAAAAGTTTTTCATGATGCTGTAATAAATTTATTTATACATAAGGTATAGTTATTATAAATGGGTTGTAAAAAGTTGAATTCAATTAAAGAGGAATGACAAGAACGAATTTTGCGAGGAAAAAAAGAACAAATGAAATGTGGACGAATGACAAAATTTTTTAAAGAAGAGAGTAGTTGAAAATTAAAACTACATAATACATGTAAATTACAGTCTTAGAAATTGGGCAATGAGTGTGAACTGTTGTGTAATTTATACTATGGAAACTGGTCCGCGTTTAGGCGAGCAGGGAGGGGCTGACCTCCCTAGTTTTCGATAAAATACTTTCTAAACAGAAAACAAGTTCATGTTTTGGTATTATAAATCAGTCAGTATAAAAAAAATCGTAATAAAAATGAAGAATTTTGGAAAAAGATGACAAAATAATAAAATAAATTTTTACATAAAAAAATTAACTTATAGGGGAAAAACAACGATGTTATTCATTGTTACGTCTAAAATATAATACTTAACTCGCAAGAACTATTTATAATAAAAATAAATCTTTGATTTTATCTTCTTTTTAAACATTTTCCGAAATATATAAGTGAAAGTATTTTCTCAAAAACTATTTTTTATCTAAACGTTCGGATTTATATTATTTGAAATATATTGAGATTCAGTTTTCATAGCAACCGTTTTATTACCATAGCAACGACATATCCCTGTTCTAAAATACATTTTTTTCGCCAGTCTTAACATTTGGAAAACAATTTAGCGTAGTATAAGTTAGTTTCTTTTATCCGTGAATTTCTTCTTTTTACCTCTTGCTTTGAATTTGGTTTCTTACGTTGTTGAAACATTAATTTTTTACTTTTTTATATTTTACAGCCCTGTTTGTGTGTTTTAAATGCATTTTTGTATCAATAAATTCTACACACACACAGCCTCTCTATAAAATATTATAATTTATCAAAATTATTCTTTTAACTTACCTAATATCACTTTGAATTCAGATATTTTTAGAGCATCCAAATATTTAAAGGACGTTTTGCTTTGAGTGATAAATCTCTTTACAGCTTTATCCAGATGTAAGCAAAAAATAAATAAAAATTAACCGAAGTATATATTTAATAAATGAAACAAAATATTTTTATACAACATTTTATAAGTAAAACTTTTTAAAAGGAAAGCAATATATATATTAACTTCCATCTATACAAATAGAGTTTTTGCGGAATGTAAATAAAGGTATATGATGGTGTACATGTTATTTTTTAATTATTATCTTGTGATGGATTATGTGTCTTGTTTTCATTATTTTCTTTACTACTTAAAATGTATTCTGTGCATAGAAAAAGTATACTTTCATAGAATATACTGTATATATATGAAAACAATGCACTTTCATATATATATATACAGGGTGTCCAGCCTTAATGTGACCCAATAGCAAATTCCCGAACCGTTCGGTTTAGATATGCACTTCCAATTTAAAAAATGTTTTAAAAAAGGTAAGGAATGTTTCTATGTGCTTTTCGAACCAAAAGACCCATTTACAAAAAATTACTAAAATTAATTTTTTATACGGTCCCCAAGTCCTATCACTTATATTTAGAAAAAGATGCGGTACACAAAAACAAAGTAAACACAAAAAGCTTCATTTTACTACGATAAAAACTGGCCGAGTTATATCTACATAAATTTGAAGCATCTGAGTTGCTCAGAAAAGAGGGTCGTATATAAAGTGAGTTTAGAGCACAGTAATTCATTATCTACAAAAGGAGCAAAAAAAAAAAAAAAAAAAAATACAGAAAAATTAAAACATCGTAGTAAACACCATAGATTGACAATTTGTATTGCGGTATGGCAAACAATAAAAATTAAATTAAAGAAATACAACTTGTACTGAAAAGATTAAAACACCTTGTTTTAACAAATAGCAGCAAAATAATACAGGATTTGCCGTTCAAATTATAGCATAATGTGGAATGATGCGCCAATCATGAATCAGGGATTTTATTATATCAGAATGGCCAAATTAACTTAAATAATGGTGAAAACACGAGAAGGGAATACGTCTATTGCAACTCCCAGTTTTATACAAGCGCTGAACAGCACGGGCAATTGTGCAATAAGATAGATGTCATTGAGTGGGAAATTAAATGGCATAAAGTCTTGCCGCTTCTCTCTTATTTCGATTACACTGCCCATAAAACAGTACCATTTCACAGTTTCTTCATTTGTATACATCTTGTTCACCTCTACTATAATTCGTAATATTAGAATACGACTGTATGCAATTGCAAGCGACTACACAACAGATTTTTAACGTTCGTCATGATCAGCAAAAACGCAGCAAATCAGACTGAAGCCGTAGCATATAAGTCTTTTTTTGGAACTCCTATTGAAGTGTTTTCTTCGTCCAAAATATTTTATTTTTTCTACGTTTTGCACATATACAGAATAAATTTTATTTCATAAGTACTCAATTATTGTATTATTAAAATGCTCAATTATTGTTACGTATGCTTTTAAATTTAAAAACAATTTACATAAGAGTGACGTGCAAGAGCGAAAGTTTCCTAGCAAAGTTCCAATTAATTTCACTTTGGAGACGGCCCCTTACTAGCATCTTGAAAATAGTCTAGAAAATGCATATAAAGTATGATTTTCAAAGTCCCATAACTTGGCCAGTTTTTATCGTAATAAAATGAAGCTTTTTGTGTTTACTTTGTTTTTGTGTACTGCATCTTTTTCTAAATATAAGTAATAGGACCTGGGGACCGTATAAAAAATTAATTTTTGTATTTTTTTTCTAAATGGGTTTTTTGGTTCGAAAAGCACGTAAAAACATTCCTTACCTGTTTTAAAACATTTTTCAAATTGGAAGTATATATCTAAACCGAACGGTTCGGGAATTAGCTATTGGGTCACATTAAGGCTGGACACCCTGTATATACCCATTTCCTCACTCACTCATTACGAGATCTCTAGAATTTTTAAACTGACTTGAAATTTGGCACACACATGTTTCTTTTGTTGAGTAGAGATCCGCTACGAACTGTTTGTGGAAATCAACTCTTTAGGGGAGTTGCGAGAACATTATAATTAAAAAATTCCGATTTTTGAACTGTAAGACTGACAGACTTATAAACTGAGTCTTCACTTTTTGTTGAGCAACACGGAAGACTGGGTTCTACGTCAATCGATTCTAAAAGGGGGACGGAGTGTTGTGGGGCCATAAAAGAGGCTTAGAATTAAAAGTTCTCTCCTTTTTAAAATAAGAGACGAGGGATATAAGAACGTTTTTCAATACAATCGAAAGTTCAGTGCGAAGACTTGGATATCAATTACTGAATACGCATATACAACCTCTGACAATAAAGTTCTGTGAATAGTCCAGTAACATTAACGTAGATGAAATATTACCGAAAGTTACCTTACTATCCTTCGAAATAGTCACCTCCCATAACTATGCACCCCTAAGATCTGCTATTACATGCCCTGGAAACTTTACAAAAGCCTCCTCGCGTTTCGTTGGATAGGAATACCGTCAATAATAATATCGATAACATTTTTTTCTCATCTCTAAGTTCTGGGTAACGATTCGTCGGACGGATTTACGTTAATCTGCCGTTCATTAGCTATCATGCGCACAGTTAATTGGCGATCTTTAGTGATTAATTTCCTCTCTTTCTCAATGTTTTCGTCACTGACGGAGGTCGCCATTCTTTCGCTACGGGGGTTGTCAGAAATACTTTCCTTGCTTTTCGAAAACTGGCGAACCACTCCTTACACACACTTCATGGACAGTGCTTTTTTTTTTATCTTCATAAACACGTACCAGCAACGCGTAAGTTTCTTTTGGTGGCTTGCCAAGCTTAAGACAAAACTTTAAATTCATCTTTTGTTCGTTCATTTTTCTGTTCTCTGTTAAGAACCGACGTACTAAACAAACACTTTGTAAAAGAAGTCTTACACGGAACACAAATGAGTCTCAACTGAAAAACGGTGGGGTCAGATGGTCAATACCTGCTACGACGCATGTATAGTGTTCCATTTTGCTAGTGTTGCCAAATCGACCGTTCTGACTTGATTTACCGAACTTTATTGGGAGAGGTTGTATATTATATAGAGGCTCTCAAAACTATGAAAGTCATTTTAAACACAGCATCAGATTTATTTTTTGAAAAATTAAAAGTTAAAATATATTTTTATAGAAATGATTCAACACTTTAAACTTTGATAACTTAGAATTGAGGGTTTTTTTTTGTTTTTGAGTACACGCTACTTTTAAATATCTTGATTTACAGTTTTCGAGCATTTTTTTCACAATTTCTGAATGGATGTTCCTCCATTTTTCGATGAGGCCTGGTTTTGTGATCGTTTTTCCTTTCAATGAGATGACGTCGTACTTTTACCTCCAGTTCTCTCCAAATGGGCTTAATCAGGCTTAAATGCGATGATTGGAGTGTAGTTTTCATAACTTCCGGAAAATTACAGAGACATTAGAGGCGAACGTCGAGAACCATTTGAAGAATTTCTTTAAATGGTTCTCGATAACTGATAATTTTAAATTGTCTTGTAAAATATTTAAATTAATTATAATGATTCATCATAACACCAAAAAAAAAAAAAAACACAAATTACTCAATTCTGATGCTGACATACAATCCCGCATGAGGAAGCAACCCACCGTCATGTTTCAGTGTTCCAGCTAGGTTTTTTTAGATTGTAGTTCTTTTTTTTAACCGAAATGTTAATTTTACTCTTATTGGACTAATGGGATATTTGTAGATAAATTTTTGACTTATTTATCATTTATTTTGGAGAATAATGTTCTTTAGATTCACTCAAAATTCCATTAGATTTATCACAATGGCGTACACAAGGGTAGGGTTTATGGGTTTAACCCCCAAAAACCAAAACATTTTGAATAATTACCATTGAGATTACTCCTCGGCGCTTTCGTCTACTTGTTTTTAGAATAGCCCTTTTCCTGTAGCCCTCAGTCCTATCCTTTTTTTAATCAAGTACTGAAATCTGTATAAATATTTTTCTAATAATTAAAAGCTTGATGATAGAACTGCTTAGTCAAAATAACTTAAAAAAACAATATATATGTAGTCATACAACATAATGAAAAAGCCTGCGAAGCAGGCGAGTAAAAAAAAAATGGCTAGTTATTCTATATATTTCTAAAAGAAAGTTTTTAAACTATATTTATCTAAAACGTTCTAATTTATATACTTATAAATATACGAACAAAATATGCGAAGTCAAATATTTTTTGTGAGGCACTGTATTTTCGATTGAGGGAAAAATGTCTATTCTATTTCCCTCTTATTAAATTCAATTATCATTCAATTTCACAATTTTCGTTGAACTGAGAAAGAAATTTTTTTTTCTTTCGTTGTCAATCAACATTTAACAGAGGAAGTATAACAAATTAAATAAATTCGAGTATGTGCTGTGGATCAAGCTATTGTTTCCATAGCTAGATACAGTCCGATCTGCAATTCAAACTACCCGATTTTATAATTGATATTGTCTCTTTTTGGAATTGATTTTTTTAAGCGTACTTTTTTTCGAATTTTCGTTTCTTTTCCCCTTTTTCCTATTTATGAATACAGTATCACAAACGAATAAAATCGATAATTATCTATCTATACTTCCACTGCAGTCATTAATTAGATGCCTAAACAGAAGCCATTTATTATTATGCAAACAGGAAAAATAATTCGTTCCGTTAATTAACATGTAACCGTGGAGGGTATAATTAGTGAAATACTTCCTATTTGTGCACTTATGATGTTATTTTTTTTCTTCCTATTTTGGGAGCTCCCCGAATTAGATTGATCATTCTTGTTTCTGTGGCAAATAAATTAGCACGATGATTCTGATATCGAAAAAAAAAAATGATAATAATAAAAATGTATTTTGTTAATTAGATGAGTGAATTAGAGGCTTTTAATGAAAACAATAAAATAGCTTTTTTATGTAATTACCTCAAGGGAAAAAATGTTTTACTGAGGTTAATTACGTCCACTTAGAGTTTATAGAAACAGAAATAATTAAACATAACCCAGGTATGAAATATATCAGATGTAAGGTTATTTGACGTGATGAATACCTTTTAACTGTATTATGTACTATACCTAAAAATGGCCGCAGTAGCTTAGTTGTCGCGATCGCTAACTGATGACCGGTTGTGACGTTTGGGAAAATTTATGGTAGCGTGAGAATTAAAAAATTAAAGAATTGATTTATTTACGTCCACAGCTGTTTATTACAGTATTTACAATTTCATAGAAGTTATTCATACTATTGTTTGTTTCGATACTACAGACTGTTATTTGTGAGGAATGAGGTAAACACATCCAATCTTCTCGGTGCATTAAAATTAACTCGCTTTTCACTCTGTTGAGGTGAGGGGTCGCCTCTCTTATACCTCGGATTTCAGTTGGGGTTCGGGCTCGCGGGCGGAGTGGTGTTTTTCTCACGCCCACCGCTTGTCGAAGCGATGTTAGATGAAAAGATCCCGCAATATTTAAGGGTGCAAGTGTGGATGGGACCTGTGATACTATCTATATAAGAAACCCGATTTAACAGCTGTGCATTAATGTTGCACTAGTGTAATTTTACTCGAGTCTTGATGCCCTTGAAAACCTGCCATGTAGAGGTGTTAAAACTTTTTCAATCTGTCTCTAGGCTCAAAGTACCCCACATTGGTATGGGATACCAGATGACGGATAGTCCTCGTCACTAGAACGTGGTTGAAAATGATGAGGTCCATTGTCAATAGTCAAGTCTTGATGTCATTGAATCACGCTGTAAAGGAGCAAAAAATGTATTAAATTTGTCATAGCCCAAAGTCCTTACACTGGTATGGTGCGGAAAATTAGAGAGCAATTCCTCAAAGTTTATTATCAATATGATACATAAAGGTAGATTTTTCATCACGCATAGTGATAGATTGCTTAGGTGTCTTGTGCGTTGTATTATACCAAGACTCTACGTAGCAGGTCGCAATAACTTTCCAAAGTGATATCAGCTTTAATCAAATGATGATAACAAGCTGAAAATTAACTGTAAAGGGTTTATCACCCACGCATGTCTCGAACAACTCGAGTGCTTTCGAACAACTGTTTTGGAAAATTGTTCGAACAGCTGTAAGGGCGATGGGTTGCCGTAAACAAATACGCTCTAATGTCAGCCATGCTCAATCTTCCTACTGAAAAATTACTCGCCGATTTTCCTGCTTCGGAAAATGAACATTCAGTAATATTTCTTTTATTCCGCTCGCGCTTTAGTTGACTGCCATAAACAGAAATAGAGCGCCATTCTGTTTTTTAAAAAAAAAACGCTATTTCTGATACGTTCGACGAAGCCGAAGCTGCCATCTTTACCGCCACTTTGTTTATGACGAAATATGACGAAGAACTCCATTGGATGAAATCTCCGGCAATCTTAACTTCGACCAATTCTTTCAGCTCGCTAGGGAAAAAATTGTTCGAAGCTGACTTTATAGCAACTGGGTGGAAATTGCTCGAAAGGGTGGTTGAAAGAAAAATTTCTCCAAATACGGTTTTCGTGTGATAAGGTCATGTAGTGGTCATGGTCACGAACTCGTGCCATGAGTTCGAGTCTTGGTGCCACTGAAGATCCGCCTTCTAGAGGGGGCCAGCTATCAAGGCTATATGTGCCGTTCTTGTCACTCGATTGTTTTTCAAAATTACGAGGTCTCATTCTCTTTACTGAGCAATGATGGAACGATAAAAGTTAAAACTAGGTTAAAATTTAAAAAAAAACTAGTTACCGTTATTTACTATGCTTATTTCGTAAAGTAGCATTTAAAACTTTATGCACGTAATTATTTATAAAAAAATTTTAAATTGTGCGTAGGGAAGAAAAATTAAGAGATCAAATTGATTGGGGAGAAGTAGAATGGAAATATTTTTTGATTATAACTCAAAACCCTGATGTTTAGTTGTGAGGTGTATTTCTTTTATTATGTGCATTATTTGTATTCGTTGTTCCTCGTAAAAATTAAATTTACATAAATCTTCGAAGCTGTGGGTGACAGGATATAATCGAGGACACTTCCGTGTTCCGTGTCCAAATCTGTTTCGAACAAAATGTCCATTATTATTCTTCAAATGAGAAATGCGGCCATTATTATTGCGTAAAAATTTTAACAAAGTAACACATTTTGTTTTATCCCTACTTGATGTATACTTTGTAGTGCTTGGAATTACAAACTTGAAATTTCTCTTTTAGTTGTCGTTGAAGATATGGGAAGGCCTGCGTTGAAATATATTCGAAAATATGTTTTATTGTGCTTTAATTTATGTTTAGAATTATTATGTTTAGAATTATTTTTTTTGTGAATAATATTAGTTTTCTTTGTGTGTGGTTTTCGATTCAAGATAAAATTAATCTGAATAAAAATTAAATCTTAGAATTAAATTAATAACAATGAATGAAAAAAGCTCTTTTCCACCTTTTGGCGAAAAATTAGATTTAAATGAAGTAAGGTGTACAGGTTGGTTGTTTTAGTGATTTTTTTGGCAGAACTTTTAAAATAAGCTGCCAAACCATATTAAGGGTTACCAGAAAATTTACCGTGCGTCATTTACTTAATTTTAACACAAAAGTAACAAAAAATTTGAGTTTTAAAATCTATTGAACTGGATTTAAAGCTTTAATTTTCTTTTTCTTGCTCTAAGTTATTTTTGAATTTGTAATATTAAACTATGTGGGTATAAAATTTTTCGAATCTGTGCGCAATAAAAAATAAAACTAAAATGAGGTATAAAGCGCAGGTTGGCAATTTTAGGTGTCTTTTGGCAACTCTTAAAACGGTTGCAAACAGTCTGAAAAGATCTTAAGAAATCTAAATATAGAAAAATTTAACCCAAAATTAAGCTCACCGGAAGAAAATTGTTAACATACCAAAAAGTCGCCAAATTCGGCGAATACCCTTTATTTTTTGTTTTAACCAATAATTTTACTTAAAAGTTATGGATTATAATATTTATTGAATTAGATTTTTTCATAATTAAATTTGTTTCTTTATAAGCGATGTTCTCAGTAATAATTTAGCTCATATAAGGGATTCAAGCACTATTTTTTAATAATTTAAAATATAATAATTTATGTACAGTCGACTCTTGCTAATTCATACCTTCGATAATACGAACCTCTCTCTAATTCGAAATATATGCTCAGCCCCTAGAAAAATTCTTGATATTTCGAACTAAACAATACATTTTGGTACACTTGATATTTCGAAGTAAAATCTGTGGCTGGCCAGACTACAATACGCAATATTTCGAAGTTATCATATAAAACTCTCGACAACTCGAACACTTACTATCTAGAGTCCTGTAGCAAACATGTCGCAGTTTACATGTTTTGTGTTCTATTGTATCTGCGTGTCTCCCCTGTAACGTAGCCCTTTTGAGAACCATCTGTCTGCTACCCCTTCTTTGTGTTTCCCGGTTCCTCAAGCGAAAAGACACTTTTATTGCTTTCCTTCTTTAAGTGGACAGTTCTGGTCCCCCTTGTTGTCAGCCATCCGTGTCTTTTGCTTAACTCGTGGCCTTTCTACTCATGTGTTCAGAATTGATGGCCCGCTATTGGGAAGAAGAGATGCGTATGATTGTGTTTCTTGCGACTTACTGACATGACAATTTATGGCTCATCTGTGTAACTTATAGCATCAGGCAGCAAATAGGGCATGGGCCGGTCTTGACCCTGCATTGAAGAACCAATAGTGTAGGGGACAGTGTCTGAGGGAACCGGGTACCAAACGATTTTATTCGTAATAAAGAGTGGAAGTGATTTGGTGGGGGCGTGAAAGAGTCTTGTTCGAGAATTACTACATAAATGTATTCTTTTAATACAGGATTTTAACTTCTGTATAATATTTATAGCATATATGTACTTCTTAAAAATATTTTTAATAATATTGCACAATTGTTTTATTACATAGTTTAAAATTTAAATGTGTTAGAAAAAAATTTCACTTCGTGTATTCTGGGAGTTTTTTCTTACCCTCTTGATAGTTCGAAGTTTTTCATGGGTCCCTCCAACTTCAGATTATCGAGGGTCGACTGTATATTAAAACTTTTTTAGAATCAATAATTTGCTTGAAGCTAATATTGGACAGTATGGCAGTTGTGAGAAATTTTGTTACAGATTTCATTTTGGAATAATATCAAAAACATATTCTATGATTGAATTATCTTTTTTTAGAAAAAAAATATGTAAATCTTTATTTTTTACGGTTTTTACTTGATTATTGATACACTGTATCTTACTTTTGGGATTGTATACAATATATATATGTTACCGGCAAAGTATGAAATGCCGGCATTCTATACAATGCCGGACGTTTTTAGGCAAAGTATGAAATATGAGATTGGTTACATACTTTGCCTCGGCATTGTATAGAATGCCTAAAGCTATTTAGGCAAAGTATGAAAAAAGGTCATGATAAGGATATTATATCAATGGCTTACATTTCTAAAAGTACAAATGTTATTCTGACAAAATCATGAGACTGCCATTAAAAAAAATTATTGTTAAATTGTGATTGCGCATATACTTGGTATTAAAATTTCCGTCAGAAGTTCCAAGTTGATAGAAACCATCCTATTTATGACTCATTACAAGTGCCAAAATATTGGCATTCGGAAAAAAAAGTTATGTTTTGTATTACAATACCTTTTTTAAAAAATAATTTTCTGTTTTTTCTGGCTAATTTCTCGTAGGTGGATGTACAGTTCAATATCATAACGTGTAACATTTTTGTATTTGGTTGAAAGTTCTTTCAGAATTCTACCATATCCCAGAATCATGAAATTAATTTTGCTCTTGGCAAATTAAATTCCTGGAACAAGTTCACATCGTCAAACTGGGTGTCAAAATTACCGGCGGCAATTGGTATCGTTTACATGATGCCGCACTAAAAAGGGATACCAGCCCATGGAGAATGTACTAGGTCTGAAAATGGTAAAAATATGAATCTGCAGCCCCATTGGGGAAAAAAAGAATCCGTGACGTAATACTGTATAGCAGTTCTTCCCAACACTTTTCTCTTCCGGACCAGTCAACGTTTGAAAATTTTACGGCGGCCCGCTGAGGGTGGGACGTTGATTATTTATATTTTAAATTGTTTTGTTTTTATAATTTAATTGTATTTAAACATGCCTTCAGAGTAAAATTCAGTTGCACCAAAAAATAATTATAAAATGATTTCACATAAAATGTAACGTGATTTCCATGGAAAATCACACAAATACGAGAAAAATACACCCCAGTAAATATAATGGAAATAATTTAATGCTCCTTAACCTGATACCCTTTGATCCACGGAACAAGGGTTGGGGACCACTGTTTTATAGTGCTGACGCTTTCATTAACAGTTTAAATGAGTTTACTTTTATTTTCCGCAAACATCACAAGCTATTCAGCAACCAATAGTCCCTGTGTTTCTTCTTAGTAGTCATTTTAGCATTTTTTATATCAGTTATTAACTTCTAATAAGTAATTTAAGTTAAAAAAAACCCTTTTTTTTTGAAGCATCAACTGGAATTTTAGGCAACTAACCGCTGAATAGTTGTTTCATGTCTATAGACCATGGGTCGGCAACCTTTTAGCTGTTGCGTGTCAAACCAATCTACCAATATGTTTCAGCGAACCACACAGTAGAGCATTGAAACAATTCAAAAATTTACAAATTTCTTGAGTAGTGCAAAGTGCCACTGAGAATTGTTCCGCGTGCCACATGTGGCACGTGTGATATAAGTTGCCGACTCCTGCCTTAGAGTATGTCTCATTCTCCAACACTATAGCTTGCTTCTCCATTTTCAGGTAGCACAGGAAAAAACCAATTTTTTGTTGAATAAGTTTAAGTAAAATTGAGTATTTTGACATTTCCGAACAAACAGCAATGTACAACTAACAGATTCTGAGCCTGAGACACGCGTTAAAAGATTTATATCTTGCCAATTGACAATATTCGAAATGAATCTGAGATGTATTTCAAACTTTGGCCGGTTTCTCATTAGGCATTCTATAGAATGCCTAGGCAATCTGTGAAATAGGAATCATTTCATACATTGTCGGCTAGATTTAGGCATTGTATAGAATGCCGGATTTCATACTTTGCCGGTAACATATATATATATATATATAGAATACAGAAAATCGTATCTCTGGTTGATCAGAAAGCTATTGCTATTTTGATTTTTTTTTATATTGATTAAGAAATTAGAGTACTTACTATGATTTCAAAGTTGAACATTTTTCGTAATCTGCTTTTTTTAAAACCGTTTTGATTAAATTGGATTGCACAATTTAGATGAGAATGTTTTCTTATTTTTAATTTGAATTTCAAATTTTCCCTCTAATACTTCCGTGGAATTATTTACACGTGCCTTTATCCCAATTCATCCTACATTAATACTGATTGCTCTATTTTCAATGATTGTAACTATACCTTTTTCTTTTATTTATTTTGAGCATGTCTGACCCGGTTGGGGAAAACCCCTCACCCTAACTTATTTTCTTTTTATAGAAGAATAGCTTATTATATTGTATTTGAGATTGGAATCCTTGCCTTTGTTTGTCGTTTTTACTATCATTGTTTAAGTTTTGTTTTACGATACATTTAATAAATCATTATGAGTTGATTTTTAATGTATTAAGGGTTATTATAGTTGCAGAGTCCATTCATTTATAAATTTAATCCAATTATTTAGCACTCAATTCAGCTTTGAGACATGAAACTCCTCAATCCTCAGTTTCCTTGTTAAAATTACTTATTATCATTTTACCTTATTTTTCCCCATGCATTTTGTTTTTCTACTAAGGTATTCTTCTGGGTTTGGAACCATGATTTTGAAAAAGCGTACAAGTAAATATTTTTTTGACATTTAGTGTTACTTGAATTAGAATATACATGTAATACTATTTTTAAAACACAATTTTGAATTAAAAAAATAATTTAAATGCAATTTTTTTGGGCAGAAAATGAAGAAAGAATGACCGAAACATTCACTTTTTATGAAAAATGCTTCTATAATAGTATATTGTCTATATTATAGTCAGGAGTTCTGTGTAGAACCTGAACTAATTATTTATAAGTGGATTTATTCATATTATAATACAAACAAACCCATTAACAAAAAAAACACAGATTATTATTAACTCTGAAAATAATAGATATCTGAATATATGAAAGTAAAACCCCGAAAATAATGTAAAATTTTCAAACTCCTAGTTCCAGTTCTATACATAAGGCTATATATAAAGACAAAATATTATAATTAAAGAAGTGTTTTTCATTAAAGAATGTTTTTAAATTTGCAATTCTCTCTTCATTTTGTGCCAAAAAAATTACATTTGAATAATTTTTTTATTGTAATGCTACTCTTAAAACAATTTTTTAGGTATCTTCTAATTTAAGTGAGAGTAAATATAAAAAAAAATTCATTTATCCATTTTTTTTTCAAAATCACAGTGTCGAACCTAATACCTTAATGGCTACTAAATTTAAATTCCATAATTCATCATCAATATTTTTATTTTGTAAGCATTGGGATTGAAAATATATTCACAAAACCCATCTGTCATTTATCAAGACAGCTGAACTATTTATAAAATATGAACCATTCAATGCAATGCACAAAACGATAAAGAAAATGGAATCATCAACACATTTACTGAAACTTATCTGTTTGTTTGATGTTCTCATTTATTGATTGAAGCAACTCAACTCGACAAATATAAAAACCCTTGAAGTGGAAATGACTAGATCCATCATACAATCCATTCTAATTCTTTAGAAATATAAAGCGCATCCATTTCTTCAACTACCAACATCTTCACGTCAAGGCGTTGCCTGAACGGGTGAAACTTCAACGGGTCGAAGATGTTCTTGGCATAAAAGACCACTTTCCCTTCCAGAAACCAATATGTGGAACAGATAGTTCATTTCTCTTCCGCGTTACATCCCCCTTTTAAGCAGGAACAGGTTGTGACAGAAAGCAACCCTCCAGACATTAACTACTTTTGTTTTACTCTTCCGTCGTCCCCCTCCCCCCTGCATCATACTGACCGTTTTTGCTTCCATATTCTTTTTGTTGGGAGCGTTTAGGGTCGATTTCTTTGAAAGAATAGAGTGTTTGTGTTTTGTATTCATATTGTGTTGGTGTATTTTTTTAAAGTTGGGTTGTTAGAAATGTGGTTTTATGAAGTCAAGGAACACACTTTTTCATAGTTTAGTGCTATATGTCATTTAAATCAGCATTGTTCGGCGTGTCAGATAACATCTGTCTGCTAAGTTATCTATGTGTGCTGCAGTACAAAAATATGACGGAAAGATGAATTTATTTATCTTGATCTTTTATTTATTGTAGTACTTGTTAATGGCGCTAGATTTTTAAATTCAATGCACATTCACCGCTATGTATTTAAAGCCGAACTTTTTTTTAGCTTTTCTTATTTATCATCAGCAAACTAGATTTATTAAAAATATATCCAGTTTGACCTCGTTAAGACACGTTAGTCGGTTTCCATAGTTACCGAATCGCTGGACAAACAAATCGCGAGTTAGAGTATTGATATAAATAGGCTCAATTCATGTGACGTCATAATCACATAACTGCAATCTCGTGCTCCCAGCCAATCATTTCATAAATTCATGTGACGACATAATCGCATAATAAGTGTAACTACCTGTTTCCAACCAATCAGTTCATACATCTCGCTGTTGCCAACTTTTATTTTTTGCAGAATCTTTCCTTTAAAAAGTACATACTTGTATACAATAACGTACATAGATTTAAGAGAAACACGTGTAATAAAATATATTTTTAATTTTGAAAAACTTATTAGAAGAATATTAATGCTTGAGCATCGTTTCCCAGTTATCAAATTTAAAATTCCATCTAAATTTGACAAGTACAACAGTAATGTCATTTTTGAATTCAATGGAGAATACGGAATTGCCTATATCGTGCGACCGTCTTGAATTTAGTCCTTTGAGTGATAATATAAATTCAAATATTGATTAAAAGTTTCTGTGCGATTTCAGTTTTTCTCGAAATAAAAAAAAATAAAACAATTTTCTTCATTTTGATGCTTAAAAAATTTAATGAAAAATTAATATATTACTTTATGAAAACAATCTTGTTTGTATTATTGTGTTCTAGCTCTAGTTTACACTCTTTCGACGTTATTTTTAATTGTTACTATAATTACTTACAGCAGAAAAAAATCTTGATTTTTTTAAAAAATTAGATCAGTACTATAAATGGTTGAATGTGTGTAAAATCCTATTGTTTGCGACATCTTGAAAAACTAATCTCTTACAAAAAAAAATATAATAATCCGCAATGAAACATTTCATTTTGATATGCGTGCAATTGTAAAGTGTATATGTAATGAATAATCATACATATTAAATTGCCATAAATCTAATAAAACAAAGCTGTACATAGAAATATAACAAGGCAATATAGGTGAAAAATAAATAACTTCAGTAGTATAATAACAAACTTAGACTTAGGAACTAAGTCTGTAGGGTTAAACATAGTTTTACGGCCAGACAACCTTCCCCTATATTTTCGTGGCCGCGGTAGCCAAGTGGTGAAGGTATCGGATCATGGCTAGCGTGTCATGAGTTCGAGCCCAGTACCACTGAAGACCCGCCGTGTAGGGAGAGGAGCGATGCACGTTAAATGTATCGAGAGCTCAAACGTCCTCCCGTTGGTGTGGTGTGGTAGTTAGGAAGAGGGGGTTGCCAGCTCAGGTGTAGTCCACGTCTTTTGACCACGGTTCAAAATGACGCGGTCCGTCGCCAAAAGCCCTCGTGTAGCTGAACAGTGCGACGTTATATTCTCTCACTCACTCCCTTATATTTTCCTATATCACCGCACTGCAAGGAAAAGAAAACAGAGTAACCACAAAGAGATTCCATAAATACTAATCAAAATACTAGAAGAATACAATTTTTTTTTAAATTACCTCTTGGCGCTTTCGTCTTCATATTTCTTTGGATGTAACCCCCTTCTCATATCGGCGTTCTGTGTACGTCACTGTTATTACTAGTGTATTGTTAGGCTCTATTGTGACAATACACACATCAAACGATAACAGGAATTTTTTCTTTTCTGTAATGCGGCGAGAAAAGTGCATTTTAAGGGTACAAATCATTGCACTCACATTTAAAAAGCATGTTGCAAGCTCACGAAAGCGACAAAATTCTCTTTTTTTCCCGCTGACATATTTTCCACGAGGGTCATCCTTAGTCAACCGTGGCCAGTGCCGATCACTTTGACCCTTCAATTGTCCGCTGCTTCGTAGGTAGTTACCTAACTGGAATTTTATCACGTGACGTTTTATTTTTGTTCTTTAGAAGCGAAGCTATTTTTTAATTTGACAGACGATACTTTCAATCGATTGACAGATGAAAGAGAAATCATTTGACGCCTGCTTCTTGTTTTGTTCAGTTTTAATATATTGAAAGAGTGATGAAAAACACGGGTACTTTCATTAAGTGAAATTGTTTAGTTGAATAAAATAGAAATCATACATCTAGTTGACTTTTTTTTTGTTGAAATTTAATGCATTGAATTGAGTGATCACCGGAATAGGAGAATATAAATAAATAAAGCAGTTCATTGAAGATTTTGACTTGTTGAAAAAAAGTAAAAATCTTTATTTTACTTTTCCTCTCCCTATAATAGATTGGGAAAAATTATTGTATTTCTTCGCGATTGTTTTTGACATTAAAATATATATGTACCTAAAAATAGAAAATAAATAAAGATGGATTTCAACGAAGATACAATCTGATGATATCATGCCGTTGTTCTATTATTCTGTTTTTCTGAGCATTGTTCACAAAGCAATTTGAAAGTTATTCTGATGTTTATGTTATAAAACTCTAATCTTACTTAAAATTTAGATTATTTCATTCAAGTTTAACTGAAGACATTTCTAATTTGGTGTCAATTTTCTTTTTAAAAAAATTGTTTTTAACTGTTATGTTGCCTAAACATTATGACGCCATAGTCAGTTCCGTCTGCTTCAAAGTAAGAAATCCGGCACAGTCGCTCTTTTTGTGACATTAAAGCTGTTTATTGAATAATGTTTAATAGCTTGGAAGCTACTTGGTTAAAGTCATGTGACGTGATTGTCACATAACTACACTAACGTATTTCCAGCCTATCAGTTCATAAATTCATGTGACGTCATAATCACATGATAAAATGCAATCAAGTTTCCTGCCAATCAGTTCATACTCTCAACTTTTGCTTTTTATTGATAATTTCTTTTAAAAAGCAGATATTTGTTAACAATAATAATGCACAAAGGTAACCACATTGTTCTAGATTTAAAAGTACATATATTTTTTTTTAAAAAAAATTAATTTTTTTCATGAATTTAGCTCACAATAATCACCTATTTAAGTCTTTTTTTTTAAAACTTATTATAATTAATATTTTCATGCAGTTTTTAAGTTTTGTCAATTCTTTCTATTAAAAATAATAAATATTTAAATCATATAAAATAACTAGCAAATTTAATGTAAAAATAAATTTTTATTCGTATGGCAATGTTACAGTTCGATGATGAAATTGGTATAAATATAGTAAAAAATATTTAATTTTTCCGTGTGCAAAAAGAAAACGTCATAATTAAAAAAATCTAATTAAATCTAATCGTTATAATTAAACTACTAATGAATCGATAATTTTATTTGTTTTTTCAATTCCTACTAATAGTTCACTCTCTCTCTCTATATATTTATTTATATATATCATATATTTATCTTGTTCAAATTTTCAACCGTTTACAAAATACTTTCTATTTATCCAATCAAGTTGAAATAATTTTTTTTAACTTGGATGAAACTTGATGTTAATACAGTTTTCTCGAAAATTAATTAATTACAGGTTTTCGACGCCTACTTCGATTCGTCTTCATTGTTGTAACAATTAACTGTTAAAACAATGACAAAAGTTGGTGTCGAAAACCGGTTTTTCAGCCAAACTGGCCAAACCACGTGTGTATTGTTACAACAATGCAGACAAATCATGCTCTTTTTTCAATTCTTACTTTTATTGCACTCTCTCCCTATATATATATATATATATATATTTGCATGTGTGTGGATATATATATGTTCAAATTTTCAATCGTTAATAAAATAGTTTCTATTCATCCATTTAAAGTAGGAATTGATTTAAAAATATTTTTTTTTATGTTACTTGTTTTCTCACATACACTTAAAAATATATATTCTAATGTAGTTAAATTTTTGAAATTAAAAATAACTATAAATTCGTTAATTGTTTCTGTGTACGTTTGAAGATTTAAGAAAAAAATAAAAGTATTCACAAAATGTAAGCAATTAATTTTTATTCCAAGATAAATTAAGTGTTGTTCTGAAACAGGGAATTTCAAACAATTTACACTCAAAAACATCTGTTGCTTTCTTAAACGTTTTTATCTCGAAAACTATTCGCGAAGCTGTCAAATTATTTACTTCGTATCATTTTAAATTATACTCGTATCGTCTGCTTCTTTTTATTTTCTCTTTTTTTTTTATTTGTCTCATTTGTTCTATAGTATGTAAATATTTGCTGCTGTAAAAATAAAACTGTCAACATGGAATTTAGTGTTCGCCTTAATCATTCTATACAGTCAAATCAGATAGAGAGAGGGAAAAAAATTAAATAAGGAATGGATAGAACGTGAACTAACTTTCCCGCTTCTTCCGGATTTTTCTTTGATCCGAAATGCAAATGCATCGAAGGAAGGAAAAAATATTATTCTTTTTGCGAATATGTTTACGTTTTCAAAGATTTCAATGGATTTTTTCTTTTCGAATTCTTTTTAAGACCTTTCTGCGTCTACCTAAACGTATCTGTTTTCATTTATATCTTTCAAAGCTGTCACAAAACGAAATAAAAACAAATTTATTTATTTCTGAAAAATACCTAAAAATGGAAATGAGAAAAATACTGCTTTTATTACAGCTGAATATTTTATCAAATTCTTTCGGTAGATGATATGACTGCCTTCGATCAGTACGTTTGTCCTAAATTACTTTTCTATTTTTAGATATTGAAACATACCTTCTTTTGACACAAAATAATTGTAGAAAAGTAGAGAATATATTAGTGTATGCACACAAAGCTATTTAACCGTAACTTAAAAATTCAAACCGAATAAAAATTAATACTGGCTTTAAATTTAAATCCTGTTATGTTGTTTTATTTAAATATTTTCAAAGCACGTGTGATATAAATTCCGGAAACTCGATGCCAAATAAAGAAATGAAAAAAAAAACACTTGAAATTATTTTATTACAAGCACATTCATAGTCGATAAAATTTGTGTTTTGTCATAAAAACATGTGAATGTTTAAATGTTATATTTCATTTCGAAATTTTAAGCAATTGGAAACAGTAAGTTACAAAGATATACATTTTAATTCGTCTCCCTGATAATTATGTAATCTTGTAGTTATAAAATTAAATATTGAAAGTAAATTTGCTTTTCAAGTAGTTGTGTGTATTTGTTTTTGCATTGAGTTTTTAAAAATAATTATTTATTCAGTGTCTTATGTTATAACATTTTGAATATATTTTCATGTGCGCCGATAAATGTTTTCCATGTCAGTAGAATTATTTTATGGTTTATTAAAAAATGTTAATGTTTGTTAGATTTTTATAAAAAATTAGAATCGTGGCACAAAATAGATGACACCAAATTCTAAGAATTTTTGATATATCATTTTATTTGTAAATTGGCGATGCGTTTATCAGAGTTAAAGCTGATATTTATTTGTGAGTGTGTATTGTGTGAAATACATTATGTAATGTGACACATTGAAAAATGTTTTTTATTAGCTGTGAGGGAATTAGTTACTATATGATTGATATGTAAATTCTAAATAAAAGCAGAAGCATGAAAAGGGAAGTTTTCTTATTTTTTGATGCATACTGAAGCTGATTCATTGTTTTTATTTTTAATTGAATACATTGTGATTGTACATTATCATATTTAAACGTTGTGTGTTTTACTGTATAAACTGATTCTAAAATCCAAATATTCACGTAAAGAAAGATGTTTTACTTGCGCTGGTTAAATATTTCGTCCTTAGAAGAAAAATTTGATCATGAAAATCGAAAAGTTATCCATCAAAGATTTTAACATTATAATCGTGCATCACAATAGATATTTTTGTCTACGAATATCGCTGAACCTGTTATAAAAGAAATATTTTGTGAAATCTTCGGTTATGTGCATTCTCGTACATATTAATGAATTCAAAATATTCCCTAACAAAAGATTCAGAAACTCTCGTCAGTTTTAGAACAAAAGGAGATCCAAGAAAAATATTCCATTTTCGCCCTTTTCGAAAGCATTAGGCTTAACTCTTTATCCTATGAGTCACAGTTGTGTATACCTACGCAACAAAGACTTTGTTTTTTGTTCTTACCGTGTGCTTACGCGTAATAAAGTAGTTCCGTTGAGAATTTTCCGTTACTTCACTTCACTTGCTTGCGTGTTTGAGCAATCAACGGGGACCTCGCTTGAATGAAAACGATTAAAACATCTTTTGTTCAAGAAAAGGTTCTGGTTTTTGACCCGGAAAATCAGTTACTGCGACTCTTTATAAGTTGTTTCGTTGTGTACAGGTGATGATAATTGCGAGAAATGAATTCTCCGGTGGGTTTTGAGAATTAACTGAAGTGAATTAAAACTTGGGAAACTTACATGAATAAAGTGCTCTGGCATTATTTGAGAATGAACACTCTTTAGTTCCTATGTTAATAAACTTTAAAAAAGAATGTGTATTTGTTTTGGAATATTAACGGAATATTTAAATGATATATTTAAAAATTTATAGTTCCTAGACAAATTCGTTAAATGATAATAAAAACATAAAATCCCAGGCATACTTTTACTGCTTTTAATTTATAGCTTGTATAAGTTTAAAAAATAATTAGTAGTTTTCAATTAGCAAAATATGTTGGTTATTCTGGGCTTAGTTAAGTCTTATATTTAATTTATTTAAAAAGTTAAATAAAAACTTTAAACAAATAATTGTTTGTTTTTCGTGTTTTAAAAGTTTTATAACCTTTCTAAATATTTTGTTCTTTTTCAAGTGTTTATTGCATTGATATTAATTTTGATTTTTTTTATGTTTAATAAAATATATATATATTCTAAGTTTTTTCGTATATATATTGCTTTTAATTGAAGGGAAATCGGAAGAATATTTTTGAATCATTTGAGAAAGCAACTCTAAGTAAAATTTCAAGTCCTTTAAATAAAAATGCATTAATATATTTGCTGACCAAACAACTTGAAATTTTATAAACTTTTATTACTCTACTCACAAGTGGTTTGTATGCATTAGATTTTTTTTATACTATATTTCGATGTAATCTAAAAAAGGCATTTTATAATTTATTCAATTTTTGTAAAATATTTGTACTGATTTAAAATTAAAAACATTTACAAATTTTATTTTTAAATGAAATTTCAAAACTTGAATGGATTTATTAGCTAACTTAAAATCAGGACAAAAACACTGTAAAGAAAATGTAATCAAGTTTGTATTTTTATTCGTGTATCTATGGAATATCTTAATTTTAAAGCAGTTTAATTCCAATTTCATTATAAGTGATTTTTTGTGTTGATATTACGTTTTTTTCTTAGTTAATATTTCGTTTATTATAAATGGAAATTGTGCAGTTTTTCAGAACAATAAACAGTAATTTTTAGTAAAATACATAAAATAAAGAGAATTAACTCGTGCTTAAACTGTAGTATTTCCTGATTTTTAAGAAATTTTCTTGCATCAGATTTTTTTCAAACTTTATTCTCTGCCATTTTCAAAGTTTTTAGTTGAAACGATTACAAACGGTTCAACGAATGTGTAAAACTAATTAATTATTATTTTTCCTTGTTCGTAAAAAACAAAACGCCCTCTAGCGTTAAAAAAATTTAGAAGCCTTGTTTACTGAAATACCCAAACGATTTTCTAATATTTACTTACTTATTCTAAAGCGTGCTTTAAAAATGATGCAAAGAACACCTTTTTAAAAATTTTATTTGGAATTCTTTAAAAGCAATTTGTGTGTGGAAGTTATTCAAGTGCATACTTTCGTAGCTTTTTAAAAAGCAAATTTTCTGGAAAGTAAATTGTTTATGGCGGAACAAAAAATGAAATTTACACCATGCATTCATTACAACAAGTATTTCTCGTTAAATATTTTTTAAGAAGTAGAAATATCTATACAACCGAAGCGTTATTTAATTCGGCTTAGAACATTTTTTTTCACTTGAAAGTTAATTACTATCAATTAAAAAAAGTAAATGATTGATGTTGCTATAAGTGAAGTTTAACTTTTAAGCGTTCATGCGAGAATATTTAGCAGTAAACAAAGATAAGTAGTAATGACACTATTTTTATGATTTATTAAATAGCTTTACGTTCCTTGAAAAAAGTAACATAACCGCTCTTGTCGTAATAACTGTAACTGACTACCAATCAGTAGGAGTGCCCTCTAGTGACTACTAAACTTCAGTACAGGCCAAGTGAGGGGAAAATGTGATCCCCATGAAAAACTATCCATGTTCTTTGTACTTAATTTTTGTTAATGTTATTTGTTGGCTAACCTAAATTATTAAATAATTATTATAATAAATTGAACCAACTCCGAATTTATACCAGATTTAATTTAATTTTTAACGTTCAACGCTCTACAGTAATTACATTATCTCTTTCAATTGGATCTTAAGGAATGGCAATTTTGTTTCCATTTAAAACATAATGAAAAAAATAAATGACTAGCAAATGTATATGGAAAATGAGTGAAAAAAAATGAGAAAGGAACAAAATGATGCACGAATTCTGTTTCGGTGAATTTGAGAGAGAAATATGAAAAATTTTAATATTGTGAGGAAGAAATTAAGTTAAACCTAATAAAGGAAGTTTGAATTCCTTAGAAAGGTTCAAAATTCAGTGTTGTACGAGGTGTGACAATTAAATTCCCAGACTGCTCATGCCCTAGCCGTCAAGCTTGGTGTGAAGGAGTGGGAATAGAATATAATTGTATCTTTCTGATGTTGGTGGCACATTATTCCCTCCCTCTACCTGGTCAGCTTGAAAAAAAGAGCTCGTTTGAAAAGATGTTGTTGTTTCGAAGTGCCGCACCCATGATAAATGTAAAAATTGAACTGCGCATACATTTGAAATTCCTCATAAAATTTTAAATAAAATCCAACTGAATGTTTTAAATTGTTATAGGAGTGTTTGGAGATAATTGCACGTCACATAGCTAAAATTGTAATTTTTTTTTATCCAATGGGCTACGGATTGGTTTTTTTACCTTTGAAGACCTAGTACATCCCCAAGAGCTGGTAGCTCTTTTCTTTAGTGCGGCGCCGTATAGGCAGATACCAATTACCGTAGGTAATTTTGACGTTCAGTTTCCTCCACAGAGGGAGGCACCTGAGCTCTGACGATGCCAACTTGTACCAGGATTTAATTTGGCCGAGAGCGCACAAGCCAAACAGACACTCTAGGATCTTTTACATGCCGTATAATCATACGACATAGCCGCTGTCGATTTTCTGCATCACGAAAATCCACCGACTTGGGCCGGGGTCGAACCCGTAACCTTGGGTGCAGAAGGCCAGCGACAAACCAACCACGCCACCCAGCCGGCTCAAAATTGTAAGTGGCACAAATGATTTTCAGAAGATCGGGAGGTTGCTGTGTGAAGATGAACGTTCTTGTCGATCTGCGACATCAAAAACAGGCGATGCTCATCGTTTTTGTTCGATATTAATGCCATCATTATGATTGAATGGGTACCTCAAAGCCAAACGGTAAAATGGCAGTATTATATTGAGTTCCTGAAAAGGTTTAGAGAAAGTGAGGTGGGGAAAAGTCAAGATATGTAGAGCAACAACGCGTAGATTTTGCACCAAGACAACGCCTCGGGGCACATTGCGCTCTCTGTAAAACAGTTCTTGGCGGACAAACGCATTACTGTGTTCTTGCATCCATCCTAATCACCAGATCTTGCACCATATGACTTTGACTTATTTTCTAAAGTGAAAAATGCATTGATGGGAGCACATTTTTAGTCTGTAGGAGAGGTGAAGGAAAAAGCGGCTCACTTACTGAAGATGATGACACCTAATGATCCGCTGCACTGTTTTGAACGGTTGAAAACTCGTATGGAGTATAGGGAAGGGGAGTATGTCGAAGGGGCTTAAAAGGTATTTGTACGTTGTTTTAAATAGAGCTAATTTTAAAGACTAGTCTAGTTATTTAACTACCACAGTAATAAAAGCTTTGCATTTGAAATTGTAATATTTACTACAAGAAAAATAAAATTGTTTCGGTTGTCTCAATATGAATAATAAAAATTCCTTTTCAATAGATTATTATAAGCATTCTAAAGTTTTAGTTTTACTTCAACATTAGGTGAACAAGCAATAACACTTACTGTTTGAAAATTTCTTTTTTTTAATGTGATGTATGTAATATGATGATCAAAAACTGAATACTTTTAAGATATCTAAATAATCCGTTTTGTGGTTATAATATGGATAACCTTTTGTTATGCTATTTCCGGGGTGGGCATTAAATCGATCGCGATCGATCGGCGGACCGCCAAAACAATTTGGAGTGACCGCCTGAAGATAAGCCGTTAGTAATTGTATACGTAAATATTCATAATTGGCTGACAGTACGTAGACTAAGTCTTCTACATACTATAATTACGAGAACTAACTTCAGATTGAAATGTTTTATTTTTTTAATCAATTTTGAATTGTTTGATAATAAATGCATCAGTAGACATTACTATATTTGTGGCTATTATTATTATGCTTATATTTTACGTTTTGCTTTATACACGGTTTCAAAAAAGTGAGTTTTTCATTTCATTTACCTAGATAAATATCCATATTTATTATTAAGTTATAATATATATATTGCTGACTTTTTCTTTACCTCACTCACCTACGACCCTGGGAAGTGGGCGCACTCGTGAGTTTTTCAAATGGGGTGCGGGGTGCCGTGGTTCAGGGTCGAATGTCTATCATTCTTATATCCTTCCCCAATGTTATGCATAGCATTTTTTTCATTTTGTATATTGTCAGGAACAAAGGAGAGTAAGAAATAGTTTATTGAATTTCTTAGCATGAATTAATAAAAAAATTATTATTAATAAGTACTAAATTAAATTTTACGTAGTATATACTTGTTATAGTAATCGATCGAAAAGAAATCATGCCCTATGGAGGAAGGTCTGGGTCCACTGATACTGGGTGGACCGCAACACCTTGAAAAAATTAGAAGTAGCCCGTACCCTGGGAAAAGTCTGCCCACCCCTGTGCTATTTCCATGAGGTTCCCATCTAACAGCCCTTTTGAATTAATAAACGTAATGTTAATCTTATGGAAATTCTACTTTCTTCCTCAAACCTAGATTAGCACTCGAATTAGAATGCAATAAAGTGCTGCGGAAAGGGGAAAGAATAATGGAGATTTCACTGGAATGGGTAAAATTCGCGATTGCCATATGATAGATGCAATAACGTGTTCACTATTAAATTAAAAAAACACTATTCTTGAACTTGTTGTACTACTTGTAAAATTCAGGTAAAACTTCATATTCCATAATACTTGAACTTCTTTATCCTATTAAGAATTGTATTTTAATTTTCAAGAAATATTATGCTGTACGTGTATTTTTAAATTTAAAGCATTCTGCTGACCTCTCTGTGCTGTTATTGATGACAAATGTGTACTTTTTAAAAGATAGTTTCTGCAAAAAGTTAAAGTTGGCATCAGCAAATTCATGGATTGATTGGCTGGAAACACGTGAATGCATTTATAATGTGACTGTGACGTCACATTAAGTTTTGAATTGCTTGACTGGAAGCGTGGGATTGCCTTTATCATCTGACTATGATTTCATACCTATTATATTTCAATATCCGATATTTTTGTGAAAATTGAAAAGCATACGCTCCACTAAAAATCATTCTATTAATATTAACGAATGGGAATGTGGAATTTTATACTTAACTCCTTGTTCCAAACCCATCTACCAATAGGATTCAGCGTGCCCCACAGTAGGACATTTTTGAAACAGTTCGATTCCCGCGATAATGCATACAGAGTTAGAGAATAGAGGTCAATAGTTAGATTGACAGTTTTGTTATGCAATAATTTTGAATCATTTAAAGATTTCTTAACGTAAAAATAAGCAGCATAAAATATAACTATTTCTTCAAAAGAAATTAAAATTTTACATATATTATGTATTTTTAAAAATATTTATTGAAGTAAAAAATATACAACTTAAAATATAAGTATTTCCCATTATTATAGTTAAATAAAAAGATAAATAAAATTTTTTTAACGCGAATCTAGTGCTTGCACCTCTCTACTTTCATACCGCAAAATCAGGGGTTTAATTTTCTGATTTCCAATTTGGCACGATTCTAAGCGTTCAGTTGATAAATAGTTTCTTTGCGGACTCAAAATATTTTTCATATGAGGACTTTCATACTTAGATACGGAAAACCGAAAGCGTAAGGAAGAGTACAGGCAATTTTCTTTCTTCAAACAATTTAATCTCTTCAGCAATGACACTCAATAATTTACAAAATAGCTGTAAATTTATCTTTAGTTTTTTCGCATTTTCGTAAATGACCATTACAAATTTATCAACTTCCACCCACTCAAAAATTGACAAACCTGTACAGTAGTGTAAAGTGTCACTGTGAATTGTACCCCGCGTGCTACAGGTTGCCGACCCCTGGCCTAAAGGGCTCGAATTCTTCTTCAAAAAGAATCCTGCATGTAATAAAAAGTTGCGCCATATAATGCGATTTGAATTAATTTTACTTGCTTAAAAGCAGGAAAATATAGTTTGATTTAAGGACAAATAAGAAATAATACAATAAAAAATGATTTTTTTTTATATTCTTATGAAGCTAAAGCCTGGGTGGGCATTACGTCGACCGCGATCGACCGGTGGACCGCTTGAAGATTAGAGTAGTAACGTTACGAATTGTATATGGAAATATTCAAAGTTGGCTGACGGTACGCAGGCTAAATCTTCTACTGACAATAAATTCGAGAACTAACTTTAGATGAAAATGTTTTATTTTTAATGTATTTTGTATTGCTTGATAATTAATGTGCACCATTAGTTATATTTATGGTCATTATTATTATGTTTGTATCTTGCGTTTTGCTTTAAACGCGGTTTCAAAAAAGTAAGTTTTTCATTTTATTTACATAGGACATATTATTCTGTATTTATTAGTAAATTATATTAAATATTGATGACTTTTTCCTTTCCTCACCGCACATACGACCCTGGGCAGTGGGAGCACTCGTGAATTTTTTAAAGGGTCGCATGTCTACCATTCTCATTTCCTACCCCAATACACTGCGAAACATATTTTTTTCCTTCATTTTGTTGATTGTCGAAAACAAAGAAAAGTAAGAAATTTATTGAATAAATAATTAGCATTAATTAATAAAAAGTTACTAAAAACAAACACTTAATTAAATTTAACGTACTATATTCGTGGGATTATAATCGATGGGAAAAAAATCACGGGCTATGGAGGAGAGTCCAGACCCCTCCCCCTTTGTGAGAGAGCTACTGATACTGGGTGGACCGCAACACCTTAAAAAATTTAGAAGTAGCCTGTACCCTGGAAAAGTCTGCCCACCCCTGAGCTAGAGTATAAAACTGAATTGAAAAATAGGCTTGGCAAGCAGGTTTTGAAATTATTTACAATGTAAAGAAATGTATCTTTAATTTACCTGTTTCAGTCACAATCTCTTCTTCAACTTTTGATACAAAAGGATTGTCTAGGATTCCTTAAATGTTCCATTATATATATATATCCATGGACATAGTAACATTAAACACACATTGAGGATCCTTTTTAATCCCGCGCACTTTTTCTTTGAATCCACCCTTTTGTTAAAGTGTAGTAGTTAGTTCTTTTCCTAATTGATTGATTTTAGTTTCTAGGCGCTTGCGATGCGAAATCAAGTAGCTGATGACTTTTTCGGAGAGATTTTCTTTTTCGAAACACACTGCCAATTAAAGGATTTCTTTTGGTGGTTCCAAAATGTCCAATTAACTCCGAAAAGAACCCTTTTTATATATTGATCGATTGATATAAATTCCCTCGATTAAAGTATGTATTAGAGTGTAATTATTAATTATGCAAAGCTATAAGCTGTTCAATGCAGCAGTTTAAGAACAAATGTTCCTTACACGGTAAAAATGTTAGTTTTGAGAAAAATGGATTTTAGTCATGGATTTAGCAGACTTTGACAGGTGGTAAAACGTTTTCAAAAAATTATTAAAAATACTTCTACTGCACGTAGAATGATAATTTTTGTAGAAATTCATATTTTATTAAAATGGGAAAAGTGAAAAATGTGTTTGGGGGCCAAAATTCATGAACCTACCCTCTTAATAGTTTAAATTCTTTAATGTAAGAATAGGTTGATTACGTAAAACATTTCCACAACTGGTCAAAATTAGAATTTGAGAAAAAGGATGATTCTGCAGTTTGAGTTTTTTTCTTGTTTTGAAAGGTTTAATATATGATCACGTGATCTATATTTTGTTAAAGTAGTAATGTTTATGGAACTATTTCCATTTAAATATTAATGCTTCAATATTTTCATTTCTCCATTCTTAAATAAACAAGACTTAAAAACATTATTATCGCTTATACTTTTAAGAGAACATATATATAACGAAACAATACGATTGGTGTTGAGACTTTGATGTCAGTAAATTCATGAAGTGTTGATAACGTTTATGGGTGTCTTTAGTGAGATTCCACTTAAATCACTTCCTTTGAAGGAGCCAGAGCTTGATGGTATAAATAAGACAATGCAATCGATTATGAAGCATTGAATTTTTATTTCTTGTTAAAAATCGGAGTAAAAATAATTTTGGATTACTTTCATGAGAGGGTTCTTCTTTATAAAAACATAGATGAAAGTGTCGAGGGGCGTAATTTTTATGCTAAAATTAAAAATCTGTTGCTCTGTTGTAGGATATGAGCCTCAAATCATCCTTGAGAGCGCCACTGCCCATTTCCTGATGGATATCGTCGGTTTTCTCAAGTAGAATGTTCGCTGTTATTTTATTGCTCTGTATCTCTTTCTCACAGTCGTGATCTATCGAACCTACAATCTAAAAAAAGGCACGCTTTGCTTTTCAAATTAATCCTAAAAAATCGGACTCCTTCAATTTTTTTGAAGTCAAATTTCGAAAAATTTCCCAAAAATCTTAAGCATTTAATTAATTTTATTTAAACTTCGCAATTTGTGAAAATAATCACTCGAATTTTTTTTCGTGTGGGTCAAACCTTAGTACCTGTATTTTGACCGACTATTTAAAAATTTGCTCAAAAGTTGCGGATTTGAAAATTTTGTTGTGTGTGTATTTCTTCTAAAAGTCTTTTTTTTAAGGATTTTTTTATGCAATTTTCCGCTTTCCTTTTTTCCTGCGTTTAAAAATTCTGTTTGATATGACTGTGTGGAAATTGGTGGTTTTAACGCAAAAACTATACCATTAAAAAATTAAACCTCCGTACATCCGCAATCAACGTATTCACTTTTCTTTGGTCTCCCACCCCCTTCTTTTCGGTATAAAAATTAAACGAAGGAGAAAGAAAGAAACCCGTCTTGTGACGGAGGAGAAAAGTGGAAGAAATCTTGAAGAAAGGATTTTTAAGGAGATAAACATAGTGATCATAAATAAATAGCGACTCGAGAGGGGAAGGGGAACTCCTGGGGTAAAGAAGAAAAACCTTTTACGCTCGAAAAAACCCGTGCAACGCCGGGCTATACAGCTGGTTTCTGAAATTTTCATTCGTAAAGAAAAAAACCCCGACAATGGGCTAAATTCATGACGGTCACATGATAACTGTCATCACGTATTTTTAGTTGAATTCAAAATCGACATCAGATACAATTTCAAATTTCATAATTGGATAAGGATGTTCAAGTATAAGATTCTTTCAGAATTAAGACAATTTTCCAAAATAAAAATAAAAAGTTTTCTTTTTTTAAAAAACTAAATGCATTTTATTTAAATAAGTGCAACAAATATATATTTTAAAAAATAGTTTCTTTGAAAAGCAAATGTTGGCAACAGAGTTACGTATGAAGTGATTAGCTGGAAAAATGGATTGAATTTCCATGTGATTCTGAAGTCACATGAAATTAGCTAATTCAAATTTATTGTACTTGGAACAATTATTTTGGAAATATCCAAGAAAATGTGGTTATAAAACTCAAAAATTACTCTTAAATGTAACGCAAATGAATTTTTCTTTAAATTTAAATCCATCAACATTTTTATTCTTATCAAAAGTTTCAGTGAAATCAATTTGACTTTTCTGATTAAGTAAAAATAATGCTTTATTTTCCCAGAAAAATATAATATACAGAAAGACACGTTTAACGTGAAAATTTTTAAGACGAAATATCGGTTAATACGAAATAATACAACGGTCCCGGAAAACTACTATTGCATTTTCTTCCTTTTTTTCTCTTAACACGAAACGAAAATTGCTGACCACGAAAAGATTTCCCTATTGGGAATGAATAATATACGGAAAACACCAGAGATTTAAGAAGGGTGTAAAATGAAAGAAAGGGTTTTTTTTCACATTTTTCTGTACTGCTGGGCTGTCGAAAGAATTCGTTGTAGTAGATGATGGTAATGTATGTAGAGCTACAATTATGGAAGACAAAGACATTTTGGAGTTTGTTCAAAGCTAAAAAACTATCATTGATACAGATTCTGAAGGCGACAATAAAATAAATAATGCAGTTCCACTTCCCACGGTATCCGAAGTGAGGGACATCATGAAAAGTATGCGCAGTTATTTGTACAAACGCACATACTAATGGTGAAATAAATAGCCAAATGGGCGACATCGAACAATTTGTTGACTATTTGATGCTAAAAAAGTCAATGCAAAGAAAAATATCAGATTATTTTCCGAAAACTCAATAAATGTTTTTCAAAATTTTCAAGCTTTTGAAAAAAAAAAGTTTTTTTTTTAATACAATATCGTTTAACACGAAAAAATATTTCAGTCCCCTAAATTTCATTTTAAACGATTTTCACTAGATGTAACCCAATTCGTGTATAATATTTATTAGAAATTATTGGAACATTTTTTTAAGTTTTAAATAATGTTTCGATAATGGATGGTTGAATTATTTCAAGTTTTTATTCGAATAATTTTGAAAATTGAAAAGGATAGCTATTGATTTTTGGGCTCATTTTACGCTTATTAAAAAAGCCAAAAAATTTTTAATTTTCAGAATATTTTTTTTTTTTTGTAACTACTCTTTATTTTTTAAATTTCTTTTTTTAATTTTTCACGGGACAGAACACGGAAAATTCAGCGAGTTTTAACTGAACGTTTGCTTCTTTAACCGTTAGCAATAGGAACTAATTATTTATAATCATGTCACGTTATTACTTGAAGCAATATTGGATTTTACCATAATGATATTTCAAAATAACTTTTGCTGTCTTCATAAAGAAACATTTCTTTACTCATGGTTCCGGGATCTCTTAGTGGTTCGTGTTTTCCTCAATGTTTTGGTAGTTTGCGTTTTAATTTTGCTTGAATTTTTAGAGTTTCTGGATTTTATTTTAATTTCTTAAACTAATTTCCGGCATAAATTTACATATGCAAAATTGAAAGATGTACAGAATATGTTGCGTTTTCAAGAGTTTTCTTGCATTTAATTTCCGTTTTTAAGGAAATAAAACTGAATAGTTTCATTTCAATTTTGTATTAGTTGGAAATTTTAAACTTCTTTGGGTAAAAGTAAGGGAAGCAATGGATGGAATGCTGATAAAAATATTGCGTGTTTGTATCTCACGCGCATTTAGTAAAACAATTTCTTGCAATTTAAAGCTTAGAATAATAACCGTTTTCTAAATCGATTTATTTAAAACACATTTTATTCAATTCGAAGAAAATAACGAATATATTTTCCTGATTTATTATTATTATTATAATTGAATCATTTATAGTTACACGGAGACGTTTTCTACGAAAATTCTAAGTATTGTAAATTTTTTTTCTTGCCTGCATCTGCTCATTTCTCAATATTGGTGAGAATTAATTTTATCTGTATGGTATAATGTCACAAATATCATGTAAAAATCAGAATGTTTGCTTTTTTGATTGGGACGTTTACAAATCCCCGCCGATGATCGTATCTTGGTAAAATTTTACAGGAATTTTCGCTGATGTTTCAAAGGAGCCGTAAGTATTATTCCGTCCTGAAAAATGTTTATTAACACAATTTTATAAGTTTCACTTATATGTAACGGAATCTTTGAACTTGATTTTTACCCACTTTAAGGCGATATGGTACCCTAAAAATCATCAAACTATCGAAATTTTTCATTGGCTTATTTGATGCCTCGAATCTTGATGAGCATGCCTGCAACATTTCAAAGCTTTATCTGCATTCTTTTTATTAAGTTAAGGAGTAATATTTGATGCTGGACAGCAACTACCACGCTCACATTTCAAATTATCTGCTAGAAAAGAGCCTGATAAAAAAAATGAATTAATTATTTTTCTACCGCGCGTAAATGAGACTGAAATTATCTATGCAGTAACAAATCATTTCAAGAAAGAATTTTGTGCAATTCATGCAAAAATTCTAGTTTATGTATTGTTTATTGGGGGGGGGGAGAGCAAATGAATTTGGTCAAGATTTAAAAGTTGTGCTTGCTTTTTATAATGTTATTATGAATGAAATTAGAACTTCAAAACGGATTCTCCCAAATCACGTATGCTAAATCTCATTTTGATAACTCAGATAATTAAAAATCTAATTCGCAAGAATATAGAAAAACTCTCCCATTTCTTATATATTTGTTTTTGGTGATATATATATATATATACCCCATGTGTGTGAAATTCAACTCTCTCTTAGTCATATTATTAAAATATTTTAAGATATTTATTTAAACAAATGCATGTATACAGTTCTTAGATTTTGATATATTTTACCTATAAATTGTTATTTGATTTTGCTTTTATTCGTGTACAATATTTAACATGCGAAGGCTTTTAAAACCATGGAAATAAAAAATAAAGGCATAAACATCTTTTGTACATGTTGTGCATTAGCTCTGAGCATGAAGTTAGCTCCGAAGCACGCGCGTGTGTATTTTTTTTTTTTTATAATTATTAAGATAAAGTTTTATGAAATATTGATCTTTCATTCGTTTTCTTCTATATACTCATTATGGCAGTATACTTTTTAATTGTTCTACATTTGTGCAATTTTCTTATGGTAAGCAGTTTTAAATAAGGTAATTAACATTTCATAAAAGTTTCAGACTATTCGGTGAATTTTGTATCATGCTATTCATGGAATGAAAATTTGAAACATATTTCTCCATGTTTAATTTTTATAAATATATTATTATTCAAAACCCTAAGGCTTTTTTGATAAATGAAGTATGGGTTTGAAATTTTTATACATGTTCTGAATCGGTATGTTTTATAAAACTGTGCATGGAATTAATTCTGAAATGTTTAGTACTTTTTCTAAAAAATTTCAAAATCAAAATTAATGTTTTCTTGAGAATTTTTGGAAGTATAACTATAAAAAAGTTAATAAAAAATTAAAGAGCAGCAACAGAAAATCCCATGCACAGTTTTATGTTGTATATTATAAGGTACTTGGAAAAAATTTTTGAAAGAAAAGAGACAGATTTAAAAAGGCCTTAGAAATTTAAAAAATGTTTGTAAAATTTAAATTTTTGGAACTTTTTTAAACATTTTGCAACAAATTAAAAATTTTTTGTGTGGAATTATTATTAAATATTAAGTTTTATGAAATACAATTAAAACCAAATATCAAATATTAAAAAAAATTGTGAAGATGGTACCATATTGTCTTAAAAGGTCAGATTAATTAGAAATTTGGCACACTGGTCAAGGACCGATGAAAATACAATAATTTCATAGTTTTGTTCCATTATCCTGATCAGGACATCAAGAATAACGATTTCCAGATTTGGCGACTAATTCCATATACCACTTCCAGATTTGGTGATTTATTGCATATACCATTTTCAGATTTTGCGACTAATTCCAGATTTAGTGACTACAATTTGCAACACTAAAAACGATTATACTTGTGGTTAATAGAAATAAAACAAACAAAAAATTTGTTCTTTATGTGAGGAAGGGAAGGGAAGGGTGGGTGCGTCAGCAATTACTTACCATAATATAAACAATTGTCTGGTATTTCTGAAAATGGAAATTAAAAAAAAAGACTCCTGCATGTAAAAAAAAATTATGTTCTAACTGCTAAATATTTTTTATTTTTATAAAGCAGTACGTTTAAAAGGGATTATACGAGTTAACATTATAGCAATATGTTTAAAAGGTGATAATACAATTGACACTTAATATTTCTTTGTAACACACTTTTATTAGTTTGACCTGTTCTATACAGACGGAATCTTTGAAATATAACGATACGGGACTTATTCGAGGCCCGTAAACGGAGAGAATAAATATCCTTCAGACCCGTTAATTAATATCCATTCAAGATCAAGACTAATTCTAGAAGCTATGTATTCCCCCACCTCTAAATATCAAACTTAAGGATAAATTCAACAATGAGTCAATGATAGTTTGAAAACTAAAAAAAACACGTTTTTATTGTAGATCGAACAAAAAAAAGTGAAAAATAAACTATAGTTAATAATAAAACAACTAAAAAATACGTTTTATAGTAAATTGAACTAGAAAGTTAAAAAAAAAAAATTCTTTATAAGAATAAAATGATTAACGAGAAATTTAATGTCAGTATCGTAAAAGCGTGGGATGCTTTAGAATAACTAGAACTAATAGAAGAATAGAATAGAACTAATAAGAAATTATGACAATTAATATAAAGCACCCTCTTATGTTTTTACCTCAATGACATTAATTTTCTCTTTAATCAATTTATTCTTATATTAAGAATGATTTTTTTTACTTAATTCAATTCACAAAAAAAGTGTTTTTTTTACAGACCTAATTTTAGTGAACTATTTCTATTCCCTCCCCCTTCTTGCTTAAGAAAGAGGTCACCAAATATCGTGATTGCAGCCAGTAGCGGAAGTTCTTTTGAAATCGATATGTTTTGATAATTTGTTCTTTATTTTGGTAATTAACATCAACATACACATACATGTATAAAATGTTTTCTTATCCTCTATAGCAGTGTTTCTTAACCTTTTTGGCACAATGTACCACTTAAAAAATTTTAAATATGTCACGGACCCCTTTGTGAAAAAAAATTGCTTAAACATCATTTATTACAAAGTATATTCTGTTTTATTATTTAATTATTTTAATATTTTTATTTCCATAGTATAAAAAATTTGAAGAAATTAAAATTTTTAATGTGAAGGCTGTTGCTGCTTTTCCTTAATTAACAGATTGAATTGAGGGATGGTTTTCGACAAAGCAACGCGCATATCATGTTCGGCATTCAGTCGATTTCGATGTTTTGTTTTTATTGTGACAAGTGTGGAAAATCCCGCTTCGCAAATATATACTGTAGCAAACGGAATAATGGCTGCCATAGCTCGTTTTACAAGCAATGGGTAGGCTTCTCTTAAATAAGACCAAAACTCTCCAAGAGTTTTTGAATCGAAATCCATTTTTAACAAGGACTTTGTTTTCAAATCAATTAGCTCATCTTTGGCAAGGTTCATGTCCTCGATACAGTCAATATCGCAAAGAAAAGGATTACGAATCCACAACTCATCTTTTATATTTATTCCATCCGAATTGAAATATTTTTCAAATGAAACTTGAAGTACTTCCAAGTGTTCACAGATATCATTTTTCAAGTTATTCAATAACAAACTAACTTGCCGAGATCCATTTTCAAAAAGCACTTCGTCCAACATTTGAAAGTTTGCATGTATCTCATTTTGAATTATAATTTTCCAAAGTGACATTTTCAATAAAAATGCCTGTAGTTTCTCAGTGGCATCCATAATTGTTGTATCAGGCCCTTGAATTGAAAGACATATATCGTTCATGTGGTTAAAATTGACTGCCAGGTAAGCCAATTTACATACAAAATCTTTTTTCTTGAAATATTCGAAGAGTGAGTTATCTTTTTCTTCTAAAAAAGTTATACTTCTGTCTTCAACATGAAAATTCGTTTCAAAACGTGCCCTCGTGACAGCCAGCGCACTTCCGTGTGGTACAGAAGTACCTCATATTCTGCGTTCATTTCTTGACACAGTGTTTTAAAAAGACGATGATTAAGAGCTCTACTTCTAATAAAATTCACAGTTTTAATAACTATTGACAATACTTCTTTTAAGCTGGTTGGAAGAGTTTTTGTAGCCAGTGCATGTCTATGTAAAAAACAATCTGTAACAATAACATTAGGAGCCTCCTTTTTTACCAAATGGGCAAAACCAGATTTATTGCCAAGCATCGCAGGTGCTCCATCCGTACAAAGTGAATGAAGTTTTTGTTTCCAATCGAAGTCGTGTTTGGAAAAGAAACATTTAAAATCGCTAAAACATCAACTGTCTTTGTATTTTGCAAAGGAGGCTCACAAAATAAGAATTCTTCTTTGATAGTATCAGCAGACACGTAACGAACAAAAACAAGAAGTTGACTACAATTCGAGATGTCTGTAGTTTCATCCAGTTACATACTAAAGGGAAATGGCGATGCTTTCAATTCATCGATGATCTGTTTCAAGATATTGCAAGAAATTTCAACTATTCTTGAATGTATCACGTCCTTGGACAATGGAATAGCCTCAAGTTTCTTTCTATGTTCCAGTCCACAAACTAATTCAACCATTTCCAGCGTACATGGCTTAATTAATGTCTCTCCAATAGTATGCGGTTTCTTACTTTTGGTAATACGATATGCAACTCTGAAAGATGCCTCAACCAAAGGTTTTTGTGGAATACCAAATCTAAGTTTGGTTAATGTTCCAGATTTCGAAAACTGGGCTTTCTTCTTTGTAAAAAATTCTAGATCTTTAGATGCATTTTCAGGATGAAGAGATTTGAGATGCTCTATCAATTTTGCCGGTTTCATACTGACGTTTGCCAAAACTTCTATACACAGAAAGCATTGTGGCTTTTCAACACCGTACGATTCCTTCATGCAGCAGAATCCATATTTTACATAATTTTCATCATACTTCCTTTTTTTGGACATTTTGGGCTACAAAAAATATCAAATAATCCAATGAAACATTAAGAACAAACATTAAGACACACAAAAAAAAACACTTGAAAAAGCGGCAAGGAATCTTTTACATATTTTTTAAATATGCTACTCACAAACAGATGAAAGACAAAAATAAATGTACGTCTTACCTCCAGGGCAGATCCAACGGAAATAAAATCGTGAATCAACTATAAATTATACCGCAATTTCAAATTTAAACAAATTATCGACCAATGAAAAGGCTAAAACAAAAGAGAAATAAATGAGCATGCGTGAAAAAGCGCCTCAAATTCTCTTCTCCGGAAGAGCCGAAAAAGAAACAGGGTTGCCATACAGAGCGCGTTGAGGATGAAGTGTTACCACTGCTGGCTAAATATTGATGCAAACATTTTTAAAATTAGGATCAGTCGGCGGACCCCCAAAATATGACCCATGGACCCCCAAGGGGTCCATGAACCCCAGGTTAAGAAACCCTGCTCTATAGCGTAAGGCGAGTTATATTTGAGTTAACTTATTTTACGGGCCTTTAAATTTTCTTAATGTAGCGATTTCTTTGACATAGAATATCTATCATACATTTTCCAATAAAATACAAAAGTTTTTTCTGTTTCTTTTTCTTTGTATTACTAAAAATCCTTACAAGAAGCTTCTCTATTATATGAAAAATTCTCATGTTTCTCTATAATCGCAAAATTCTCTATAAGTTTCCTTATTTTTCAAAAGTTCCCTGCAATACGAAAATTTTCTTTTTTACTCTTCAGTTTCTATAGCTAAAAAGCATTTTTAAATATAATAGAAGGCTTAAATGTCTAAATTAAAGAAAATTTTAGGAACTGCATTCTTTTGAAAATAAGAAGTCACTGTAAAGGAAAAAAAAGATGATAGTATTTTAAAATAATTTTATTGAATAAATATTAGCGATAATAGCGCGTGAAAGATTATATTTGAGAGTGAATGGAAAAAACTGAAATTAAACATGATATATATATATATATATATAGGGAAAAATATTGTACTGTGTGAAATATCTTTCAGTTCGGGTTGTTCCAAAGGGTTTTTCGCTTGTATATTATATCTCTGGTACATCGTCAATATTAAAGTACATAACAAAAAGATCTGTTATTGTAGAATCTACTAAAACATGTTGTAATCAAGGTTTGTTACCTGTAGTTTAGAAATCCCTTGCTTCAACTACGGGAAGGAAAAAAAATCCAACTTTCTTTACTATTGTTCTTTAATCCAGACTTATAATTTAGCTTACAATCTTTGTTACGTGCAATAATCTAATTTTTTTTTACCATTCTCTTTAACAACATTCAAAGAACTAACACCATAAAAACTGATTTTAACCGCACAATCAGTGGGAAATATTTTTACAACCAGATATTGGGTCGACCAAAAATTAATTACAGCCCGTTTTGTACAGACTACTTTTCTCGTGTTTTTATGTCTTCAGTATATATTGTCTTAAGTATCTGACAGATCTGTCACGGCAGATGTTTTTGATCAATATCTTCTTCAAGCCATGAATTTTTTAAAAATTTTTTTGAATATCGTGATTATAGAGTTTAAATAGTTCATTAGATTTAAAGGTGTTGTAGTTTAAATGTATGAACATTACCTTTCTTTTATTATAACTGTTTACTCTGCAAAGTTTAGTAAATATATTTTAAACTACACTTTAAAAACTGATTTTGTCATTTTGTTTTAAGTTTTTGCCGTCTATTGTCCCCCCCCCCATATGTAAACACTAAGAATCAGGTTTATACAGGGGGAAATCTTTCACCATTTCTTTTAACCATCTGGTCTTTGAAAACTCTTAAACGTTAATCATTTAAGCGAATTTTAAATAAGAGAAGGTAGTCTAAAGGCGGTATCACACGTGCATTTTTTCGGCCCAACTTTTCGCCGAATCTGAGGGGGAAAGGTTACCGTAAACAAAACGACATGCTCTGACATCCGCCACGTTCTTTCTCCACATTGAAACATTACTCGCTGATTTTTCTGCTTCGAAAACAAACATCCAATATTATTTCTTTTATTTCGCTCGCGCTTTTGTTTATGTGCGTAAACAGAAATGGAGCATCATTCTGTTTAAAATATTATACGCCGTTAAAATATTGCACATCATTAAAATATATAACTCCATATTTCATGCGAAGTTACCACCGTTACCGCCATCTTGTTTATGACGTAAGGCGCTGAAGAACCCCATTGGCTGGAATTTCAAGCAATTTTCATTTAGAGCAACTTTCTCAGTTCACTGGCAAAAAGTTGTTCTAAAGCTATTGCTATGGCAACGGAGTAAAAATTGCACGAATTGGAACAAAAATTGCACCAAACGTGTACGTGTGATAAGGCCTTAAGATGTTCTTTTACCTTACTTTCTGAACTGTAAAGATCTCTTCTCCTCACTATTGAGTGGGTTAGTAGAACATTATATATGTCTTGCTACTGTTTGACAGAACACGGTTGTGTCAAATAATGGAAAAAAGAGAAGAAAAGGAGGGGAAGGCAGCATGGCTGAAAGATCCTATCCATAAAAACAGTTTCTTCTGAGAATTACCATCTCCTTAAGGTTAAAATAAAACAATAACTCAATCCATTCATCAAAACCATAACTTAACCATAATTTATTAGTCTTATTTCTTTTAAAAATCACAATGAATCTTTGTTCTTTCCTTATATATTCAAAATTAGAAGAAACTTACGAATTGTCTTATTTGTTTTTGTTCGTGGTTATAATCGCCACATGTTTTTGCATAATATCTCATTTTATCTATTCCTCCGTATAATTTATTGCATAATTACGATAATTCATCTGAATTATCTATATATCACTTGTAAAATGTTAATGAGTTTGTTGGATAAATAAATATGACAGTATCTCCCAACATTAATTAGATTCATTTGGCTCGAATTATTGCTAATATAATGTAATATGTAAAGTTAAGCTGCAAATACAGAAATTGTTTTTCCTTGAAAATGTGTTTATGCTGCCTGAAATGTCACCGACGTATATATACGCTTCACTCAGGCGAGGCATTAACTGTCCCTGGAGTATAGATGTACGTCTTTCTGGAATGCGATTCTTTTCTTGGCACTGCTTTTAGTAAAACTATTCCGAAGGTTTTGGAATGCAATAAAATGATCTTGCGAAGAATTTACTAATTTCAGAAAAAATTTCTTGTTAATTGTTTTCATTTCCCCCAATACACCGTATACACACGCCTATGTGAAAAACGGGGGGCATTGGGGAGCTAATCGCGTATAGCTTTCAGTCGCATGTTAAGCGGTTAAATTTTAAAAAAAATATTTTTATATAGCCAATACTCTTCTATTCCACCAAGAGGAATATTTATTTTATAATTTTTTGTTGTTTCTTGAACTTCCCGTTTCTGTCTTTTGTATTTATGCCCCTCAATAAGTCCAATAACCTTTTTAATTTTGAATTGCGACCAGATAACAAAGTCGACATCCGAGTTGGCACCCTACATTTACGCGCACCTCATTCGATAACACGATACGGATCCTTACTTTAAACAACTTTCTATGGTTCTGAATCCCTAGTGCTTTGGGGAAACCAATTATCTCGTAAACGGCGAGGATTAAAGAAATGTGAACGAAAAACATAATTTACAGAAATTGTATTTCGTGGCACAAATCCTTTAATCGATTTCCTATAACATAAATAAATGAACCCGTGATATAATTTGTATGAATACAGATTCCAGCAGTGAAAGGGTTCATGTGCGAACGAATCCAACTTATCCCAGATAAAGTCATTGAGAACGGATCGTGTCATGTCAACCTAATTTCTGTAATTCACGCAAATTGAAAGAAAGAAACCAGAAAATCTTCCTGATAACATTAGCAGATATTGGTCAATAATCGGCCTTGTTGATTTCCTAGCGGAAGAATTTGTTTTTTATCGCAATTATCAAGGAAAAGGGTCCTTAGATCATCTCTCCGATAAAAATAAGTGTGGTGTCGAGAAGACACGTGATACGGTTGACCTCTGTTCGTCACGGCTGCGGTAACGTTTGAATTCGAAAATTTTATGCAATAATTAATTGTTCATGCGATAATTATTCCGATTGAATGAATTGCGGGACAGCAATTGATGAAGACTGTTGATTTGTTTTTTAAATGTTAATTATGAAATTTAAAAAATCGAAATTTGAAATTATGTAAGGGGCATGATTGAATATAAGAACAAGCAATCAATATAAAATGAAATTTTTTTGTTATAAAATTTCTTCTTGTATTCCACCATTGGACACAAATTAATACCCTGCGTTACAAGTTTCATAGAACAATTGAATGTGTTTTAGTTCTTTAAGTTTTACTGAGCCTTTTGGTTAGCGGTAAATACACTGCTGGCCACCGTAAATGCAACACCCTGAAGGAAGCACGCAAATAACATGATGTTTACTACATGCATTAGCGGAGTTGAGCTATACAAATGATTAGAATTTCATCGCAGACACACATTACGCACGCCTGTGGCGCCACCTCAAAGCGCGCTATTTAAAGCTTGGAGATTTCGACGATATCAAGTTCGGCAATTGTGTTTTTCTTGTGGTTTTTTCAAAAAACGATCAGTTATGTCTCGTAGAAAACAGCGATCAGCTTTTGATCAAGTATCCGAGTTCGATAGAGGAAGGATAGCGACCTACCGAGATTGTGGATTATCTTCCAGGGAAATCGGTAGTCGTGTTGGACGAAACCAAACAACTGTAATGCGGATATGTGACCGTTGGATGCAGGAGGGTACGACGGACCGACGTGGTCGATCACATCCACCTCAGTGCACCACTTCACGCGAGGACAGGCAAATTGTAAGCATGGCAGTGACGGATCCCTCAGTCACATCACGAACCATAGCACAGCACATTGAATCTGTAACGCATCATTCAGTGTCTGCGGGTATCATTCGACGCCGTTTACAGCAGAGTGGTCTGTCCGCATGACGACCATTGCTTGGTCTACCCTTAACGAAGAACCACAGTCGTCTCCGCCGCCAATGGTGCGATGAAAGAAGGATGTGGGCGGCAGAATGGAATGAAGTGGTCTTTACTGACGAGTCACGCATCTGTATCCAACACCATGATGGTCGGATTCGAGTCTGGAGACACCGTGGAGAGAGGATGCTGACCAGCTGCGTTATGCACCGCCACACTGGTCCTGCACCGGGTATTATGGTATGGGGCGGTATTGGATATCACTCTCGCACTCCTCTAGTACGCATTGCCGGTACTTTAAACAGCTAGCGCTACATCTCCGAGGTGTTGGAGCCAGTTGTCCTTCCTTACCTTCAGGGCTTGGCCACAGCCATATTTCAACAAGATAATGCGTGACCACACGTGTTACTCATTGTCCAAAGGTTCTTCGTCAATCACCACATTGAATTCCTTCCCTGGCCGGCTCGCTCTCCGGATCTTTCGCCGATAGAAAACTTGTTGCCCACGGTTGCTCAACGATTGACCCAGATTACACCCCCAGCTGCCACACTAGATCAAATTTGGTAACGTGTGGAAGCTGCTTGGTCTGCTGTACCCCAAGAACACATCCAAAGTCTCTTCGAATCAATGCTGAGGCGTGTGTTAGCGGTGGTCTCCAACAATGGTGGCTACTCTGGCTACTGGTTCAGGTAGGAACCACACTTCACAGAAGACTATAAATTTAATCATTTGATACTTGGTCAACATGTTATCTACAAAATAAATTTAGTTGCGATATGTCTTGTCTTTCTTGGTGCTGCATTTACGGTGGCCAACAGTGTACACATAATACCAGTGAAACTGTTTAGAGCAAGTAATTCAGCCGCTGAATGGCCGTTGTAGCCTAATTGTTATCGTCACGAACTCGTGGCCAATTTGTTGTGGGTTCACACCATTGTTCCACTGAAGATATGTCTGTAGAAGGGGGTCGATGCACGAGCTCCAAGTTTACCCGTTTCCGTTGTGTAGTAGTTTAAAGAAGGTGTGCCAGCTCAGGTGTCCTCGGTATTAATGGTTCAATATTACGAAGTCTGCCGCCAAAAGCCCTTGTGACGCTTTATAGTGTGACGTTAATATAACTTTTAAGTTTCTCGCCTATTCACTCAATTGTTGAAAGGTGGCAATGCAAATTTTGACTTTTTTTGGGGATGCCCTTAACGTGAAGGGAGACTGAAACATCCAAATCTCCATTGTAGAGTTGTTAGTAGATACATTAAGAGACTTTTGACGAGAAACATTAAGGGACTTTTGACAAGAAACATTAAGGGACTTTTGACAAGAAACATTAAGGGACTTTGGACGAGAAACATTAAGGGACTTTTGACGAGAAACATTAAGGGACTTTTGACGAGAAACATGAGGAGACCTTTGACGGGAAACATGAGGAGACCTTTGACGGGAAACATGAGGAGAACTTTGACGAAAAACACGAGGAGACTTTTGACGAAAAACACGAGGAGACTTTTGACGGGAAACACGAGGAGACTTTTGACGGGAAACACGAGGAGACTTTTGACGGGAAACACGAGGAGACTTTTGACGGGAAACACGAGGAGACTTCTGACAAGAAACACGAGGAAACTTTTGACAAGAAACATGAGGAGACTTTTGAAAGACAAGGGACCATTCTGGACCCTTTTGACCTGCACCAATTAATAACCACTGCATATTATGGAATGGTATTAATTTGTATTCTAGTTGTTTTAATGTATACGGAGAGGAAGGAGGAGTTACAAAACAAGCATTACTTTCCATTGGGTTCTGATCACCAAATTGCCCTCTTCATAATTTCTTGTCCGGCGTCAATTCGAATTAGCCAACATATACCCTTCCTCTTTTCTTGTCAATGATTGATACTACACTACCATATGTTAATTATGGCAGCAAAACAATGCGCTGCTCACCTACTGAGCTGTGGGGGGGGGACCCTATCTTACTTTCCTGTCCTTTTCTTCTTCGAGGTTATGAAAGAAATGGAGACGGTTGTACTATGCAACCCTCTACACAGAGCACAACTAATTGGTGTTTATGAGCTTTTACATACTACATGATGTAATATAGGCAGTTAAAAGAGGATTTTTTTCGTTTATTTTTTAAATCAAGCCAATCTTTTGGGACTCTTCCTTCCTGTTGGAATGTCGACCACTCGTTCTTTATAGATAAAAATGAGAACATGTTCCCCGATTGAAATTTAGGAACATTTATTTAGATTATTTTGACTTATGAAGAATTAAAAAAAATACATGAATAGAAAATAAAACAGGTTTTACTGCCATTATTTTTTCAAATTAATTAAAAACCCATTTATGGTGACGAGGACTTAAAGACACGAGTTCTATTTGTATTATATCTCTCTGGATTACATTTCATCCTAAAAACCTTTTAAGGAATCGTTTCGTGATTCCAAGCATAAAATCGAACAAATACGCTAAAACCATCACTCAGGTTTTTACTGCTTGTTTCAAAAAACAAAAAACCTATCCTTTATAAAATACCAAAAGGGGAGGAAAAAGAACGGAAGAAACAAATTAATATGTTCCCTCAGGAAATACGGCGGTATTTTTCAACTTTTACGTTGACTGACAGGCAAAGATCCCATTTCCCGCATTTTACGACCGGTAAGGCACAATCGTAAATCTTGACCCGGTTCTGTAGGAAAACCGCGATTTGCTTGTCTTTTTCACGTCTCTTTCAACGGATGCTTGAACTTCCGTGTGAATCTCTGTGCCTTGTCACATTACTTGTAAACTGTCTTTGCTTTTTGGACAGATTCAAATAAAGAAAGGGCTCTGTGTTAATTGATATAGTTCAATAAGGATTTTTTCAATTGTGGCGATGCCTTAAATGATCTGAATATTTTGCTTGATTTATTTATTATTTTTTTTTTCAGAATTTTAATTTGAGTGGATGAATTTGTGTTTGGAAAAAGCCGGGAAATAATAGAGTTTAGAGAAATGAAAAACCTTTTGAGGAAAAAAAAAAGTTCTGTCGTACATGACGACAGTTTTTACTTTGATTCGGTTTTTTTTTTAAAAACTTGGTTTCCGGATGCTTGACTTTTTTTTTATCATATGCAGTCAGTACTTTTTTTAAAATTAGATAACAAGAATTTTATCAGTTGTTTTTCAAATTAATTTTTATTATGTTACTAGCTTTTACCCGCGGCTCCGCTCGCGTTGATGTCTTTAAATAACTGTCAAAGTTGTAATCATTATCATTAGAAAGTAAATAATATAGTATGGTAATTTTTTTATGCTTGACTAGAACCAATAAAATTTAAAAATTCTAAAATTGATCTTAGTTTTAAAAAACTGAAAACGTAATTTATTATAATAATTAACAACAAAAATTCAATAACATAAACTATTAATATTTTTAAAAATCGAAAGTAACTACATTTAATATATAATTCCTTTTTAAATGAACTCAAAACAGAATATTATTCTAAGATGCTACTGTATACCATATTATATGTTCTACCGTCAGTTGTAAATAAGTGAAGATTTGGGCATTGGACACACCGATCAGGCTACATATAGTTGGCCATGGGAAAAACATTGCTTTTCCAAATGCACCCCTGCTACCTGAAATGTTAGCTTTGTTAATAGCAACAGTAAAACTGGAAATTGAACTCGTTTGAATTGAAACGGCAGGTCAGTGGGGATACTTGGAATTCAAGGTATAATAACACTATCCTTTTTCATGACATATGTTCAAATATTGGCACCAAGTATATTCTGTATCAGTTTTGTGATCCAAAGCCTCGTTCCTTTACATAGTCGAGGAGCATCGAGATTTTAAATAACTGGTACATTTAGTTTTAATTGAAATTTATGTGAGGGTATACCCGAAAGTTCAAGTGAATTTAAGAATTTCGTGGGATATGAAGTACTTTGTTCTTTATCCATGATTGTATTCATTGATAAAAATTTCTTCAATTCCCCCCCTCCCCCGCACGTCGTTTAAATTTTCAATGTTGATTTTATGGATAATGTCATTGTTAGTCGCCAATATTGATCTTGCGCACAACCACTGATCCCAATTTAAATTTTGTTGCAAGCTCGGATAAATTTGAGCAATAAGGTTTACATCATTTTCTTCTACATTACAAAATTCTCTGAAAGTAAAATATAACCTCCAGCATTTCCGTCCAAACATCCATAACCGATTTTCAATTACATCTCTGCATAATGTTCCGAATCTACGTCATTATGAAGATGCACTCTCATATTCGTCTTCAGACTGAACTGTTAAATTTTCCCCATAATGCTTGAATTCACCTGCCAATATATAATAAAGCTACCATTCCTCTCCTATAATATCTGTACTATCTCGTCAATCCTGAAGAATCCGATTAAACGCTTCTATAGCTTTCGTGTGAGACATCGTACTTTCATCCCACACTAAAAGCTTACATTGTGGAAGCATCCTGCCTTGAGAGCCATATTTTCTGAAATTTCAGATGAGTGAATCTTCAAATGCAAGATTAAGCGATAATTTTAAAACGGAATGTGCAGTACGACCGTTGGTCAGTAAAAAAAATCGAGGCTATACCAGAAGTCATAGCAACTGCTATTTTCTGGGTTTTTCTGGTGGTCATTAATAATAAGTTTAGCAAAAATGTTTTTCCGGTTCCTCCAAGGGGCGTCGAGAAAAAAGAGTGCACCACTACCGGATTCTATTTTACTACTACTTGTTGGAAAACGTGACTTTGTTCTGGAGTTAATTGAGGGATAAATTCTGTTACTTAATGTTGCAATGCTATAAAATCGTAGTTTAATTCTCAAGCAATTTCATTATCAAAGCTATTTCCGTCGACACGTCTAGGACTAATCATTCCAAAATCATGTAACTTCTTCCCAACCATTCTGAAAACCTTTATTGCGTTTCGTTGTAGATGTGTTCATTGAAAAGCATATTTGGTTGTTTTTCGTCGCAAAATATCTTCCGCCATGTAGTCTTTGTACTTATTCCAAAAAATTCAAAGTAATAAATACTTTCAAAACTAACCAAACTAATCAAAACTACTAAAGTAATCAAAACTTTTTATGAAACTGTCAATTAACATTACCATAGAATTTTCAATATCACGAGCACGCAACTCGCTCTAAAACTTTATTTTGTTTCCCTCTTTAAAAAGTGGGAGAAAATTTGCATTAAAATATCTGGGATTGTCGGAATAGAGAACTTCTTAGCCAACTTGGCGATATTTCTCAAAGTTTGAGTTTGACAGTTAACAAATGTAACGTAATAAACATTAGACGTTTAATAAAAAAACCATTAAAAAAATTGCTTTTTGTAAAGATACTAAATTACACTACGTTTCAGTTATTTGTTACAAATGTGAGAAAATTTTTATTAAAATTTCCATTATTGACCAAACGCATAATTTTGCGCCAACTTGGCGGGGAGTAAGCAACGTCAACGCTTTACCCGCATAGCTCCCGTTCCCGGTGGAATATGGAGATAAAATATATCTTATGTTACTCCCTGATAATGTAGCTTTCTATTGGTGAGAGAATTTTTAAAACCGGACCAGAAGTTCCCAAAATTAGCTGGAACAAACAGACCGACCGACCGACAGACAAAAATTTTAAAAATTGATTTTTTGTTATAAGTGCCGTATATACCTTTAAATGCATTTAGTAAAAAAGCTGCTAATTTGAAATTACAAACAGACACTTCAATTTTTTTTATTTGTATAGATTACACAGGATAAATGAGTTTATTTACAGTTTTGAATAAACTGTTGTTTTGAAAATTCTGTTGCCAAATTCAAAGTGAATAAACAAACATGAGGCAAATATTAAATAATATCAAATGGGAAATGTGTCGAGCTAATTAGGAGTGGCAGCAATCTGAAGTACAGTAAGTAAAGTGTGCTAGAAAACATTTTTTTAAGGAAAACGTTGTGGAATAATTGAGGAAAAGTAGCCTAAGTTACGCTAAGAATAATTTAATAAACGTAGCGCAATAGACGTTTGACATAAAATGTGTTTATTAAAATTTTCGGTATTGACAAAATGCATAATCTTGCGCCAACTTGGCGGGGAGGAAGCAACGCCCCGTGGTTTTACCAGCGTAATTCCCTTTCCCGTAGGAATACGGGAATCAAATATACCCTATGTTACTCGCTGATAATGTAGCTTTCCATTGGTGAAAGAATTTTTAAAATCGCCCGAGCCGTTTCCGAGATTAGCCGGAACAGACAGACAGATAGACAGACAGACAGACAAAAATTTTAAAAATTGGTTTTTTGTTATGAGTACCGTATATACATTTAAGTGCATTTAGTCAAAAGCTGTTAATTTGAAATTACAAACAGACACTTCAATTTTATTTATTTGTATAGATAAGTATAATTTTATGCCGTCATTAATAAAAAAGTCAGGAGTGATATTTTTTTGATGAGTACAAATGAATAACAAAATCTCAATTTTTTATCAAGTTTAACTTATGATAAATGGAATGTGAACGCGATTGCTTGAGTGGTCATGCTTGCGAACTCGTGGCCGGTGTGTTATGAATTTGAACTATAGGGCCATTAAAGACTTGGGCCACGGTAGCCCAGTGGTCAAGTTAACGGACTCATGGCCGGCGTGTCATGAGTTAGAGCCTAGTACCGCTCAAGACTCACCTTCCAGAGAGGGTTGATGCTCGTCAAATTAGTGGAGGCTCAAACGTCATCCTGTTAGTGTGGTGTGGAAGTTAGGAAGGGGGTTCCAGCTTGGGTGTTGTCCTCCTCTCTTGACCATAGTTTAAAATGAGGAGGTCCGTCGCCAATAGCCATCGAGTAGCTGAATAGTGCAGCATCTATATTCACTCACTCATCACTAAAGACCTAAACATGTAGAGGGGCTGATGTACTTTAAATCTGTCGTGGCTGAAAGTCTTCCCGTTGGAATGATGTGGAAGTTTCAAGAGAGGGATGCAGCTCTGGTATCGTCATCCTCATTTAGCTATGGTTTAAAAGTACGAGGTGTGTCTGCAATAACCTTGGTGAGGTTTTGTAGAATGACGTTACTAAAACTCTCACTGTGAGAATAAAATGTTGCCAAATGGTCATGGTCTCAAACTCAAGGTCGTGAGTTGAACCTTAGTGCCAACCCTCTTGTAGAGGGGTTGACGCCGCACGTTAAATCAGTTGAGGCTCAAAGTCCTCACATTGGCAAGGGTTGGAGAGGGGGGGGGGTTAGCTCAGATCCCATTTCAGTCGCTAGGGTGAAAAAATGAGAACCGCATAGCAGACAGCGGTGTCCGCCGTAGCCGAATGGTCGTCGTCGCGAATTCTAGTGGGCTATATGTAGAATCGTTGGTTCGAATCCTGGTCTCACTAAAGCATTGAAGGGTTAAATCACGTTAAGTTTGTCCTCCCACTGGCGTGGTGAGGAAATTTGAAGAGTTGGGTGCGAGCTCGAGTACAATCCTCATAACTCGATCGAGGCCATCCCCAATAACCTTCGGGCAGTTTGAAAGTTTAATGTTAGTAAAAAATCTAATTATATCAAATTGGCAGCCAGGCACTGAAGGTTGTACCAAAGATTGCCAATAAAAATATGTCGTACAATTAACATATGTCATTATCATAGAAACAGCTATTTATAAAGAAGTCAATGTTTTTGTTATGCTTACATTTTTGTACAATTTTTAATGTTTTAAGGGGGGGGGGGGAAGTGATAAAGAGTAAAAATGGTGCTTACGAGTTATCGCAGAAATCGCCAGCGTTCAAGATAACTCGCCAAGTTGATAATCCCAATTTCGGATTTGTCGTATGCACTCATGTGCTTCGTTTCATTTCATGTCACTAATAGGTTACGATAATACGTAAGAAGCTATCAATTTACGTTAAAAGCTATCAATTTTGGTTAAAAAAACGTAAGAAGGATCAGTTTACTTAATACTAACATAGACCCAGAAAGAAAGAAAAATTTACTTCTTTTTTGATTGTAAATAATTTACGTTGCTAAAAATGCTTATATCATAACCTCTGTTTGACCTTTTTTATTGCAGGATATAGAGAAGGACTTGGCTTCTTTGCAACGAAATTCGAACGTTCAAATTGGTGATTTGGGCGAAAACGATCGCAACTTGGTGCGCTCTCTTGCTATCATCGAGATTGCCGCTCTGTTAGACCTATACGGATTGGTTCCAACGCGAAGGCGGAAACCAAATAGAAAGAAAGGAAAAGGTATGTTCACAGTTCTTTTAAAATTTTTTAATTTCCATTAGTCTGTAGTGGTTGCGGTGTCCTAGTGGTAAAAGTAATGGGCTCGTGGCCGGCGTGTCATGAGCTCGAGTCTAGTACAGCGGAAGATCCACCGTGCAAAGGAGTGATGCACTTCAAACCTGTCGAGAGCTCAAGCGTCCTCCTATTGTAGTGGTGTGGTAGTTAGGAGAGTGGGTGTTAACTCAGGTGTCATTCTCCTTACCTGGTGTCGGACCTCTTAACTTTGAACTGTGGCCAAAAGCCATCGAGTAGCTGAACAGTGCCGACGTAAATATTCAATCAGTCTGTACGGATAGAGTTGATATTTTATTTCGGAAGTAGAAAGTTTATATATGTTTATTAATTTGCTTATTTTACGACTGCTTTAAGCCAACGCTAATCCAATTCAAATATCAAATTGACCAATCGTCAATTATAAATATTAAATATAATAGTGCAGTAAATATTATAAATATTTACTGCAGACCTCTGTCTACCTTCCTATTATCTTGTGTTAATTCTCACTGCTATCCTCTAGTTTTATCCTCTCTCTCCACCGAACCCGAAAACTAATACTTAAATACACGACATTATTTACATATACAGCGTCTTCTTCGGGAAGACGTTTTCAATTAAATAATATTTAAGGAAAGGAATTCCCCAAGAGGATTAATAAGAGGAACGTGGATAGGCCCGTTACAATTGTAATTAACAGTTCCATTAACCCACGGTTCGGTAACCATGGAAACCGACTACCGCATGTTAGTGAAATTCAGCCGTATCGATAAATACGAAATATTTAATAACTTTTTCTATATTTAATCCCGGAAAACATGAACATTTTCTCTCTGTAACTTAAGAATCTAATGTACTTGCAAACGCTTTCATTTTACAAAATGTTTTATATTCGTTTTAAGGAAATGTGACACAAACCATGTAGAAAACTTTCCAAATCTTCCTTTCATCTCCTTTTGACTTTTTGAAAGAATGCGAATGTCAGCATTCTTAAAAGTGAATTGAATTTGACAGGTCAGAGTAATTTTAAAAATCTCCATCGTTTCTTTTTAACTTCTCTAAAGCTTCATTAAGTGCAGAGATAAAACAATCAGGACATAATCTAGAGCGATTCTGAGCGGGTAAATCTCAAAGCTTAAGGTTGCCCTCGCGTAATGTTAAAAAATGGGAGACCCAATTTCGGAGAAGTTTTTCAAGTGAAATAACAGTTAAAAAACAAAGGAGGCTCATCCAAGTAAGCTAATGTAATCTCATGTATATTTCTTTAAACTATAGATAATTTTTAAAACATATAGGTAAAATACATTTTGCATTAAAATATAAAGAAATGGAGAAATAAGTTACCAGAGAGAAATATTATTATAGGATTAATCGTTTTCAACCGTAGGAAATGTCCACGCTTTTATCACACAGGTTTATTCGGAGTAAATTTTAATTTGCACTGCAACACTAGTGATTACAATAGATTTTCTTCGGACAATAAAAAAACCACACATGCACACAAAACTAATATAGCACAGAATTCAAATCCAGAATCGTGATTGTGCGTAAGCAAGATGAAACGCATAGTCGTTGTCAGATGTTTGATTCCCAGTTTGCTTCTGTGCTTCATTCTTAACGGTCTGTGCAGAACCCTCTTGGAGCTTTTAAAGTTTTCTCATTAAATAATCATCCTGTAACTTTCTGAACTTTTTATACACTGATTCTTTTGTCATCAAACGGAGAGTCTTGGCAATATTTGGCGATCAAATTTATCTCCAAGATTATTCCTTATCACTTGACATTGTTGAAAGATATTAGCTCTTGGCCTTCAAACGATATTTCTGGCCATGACACTCTTTCGGCAGAGAAATTAATAAATTTCAGACTTTCCTTAAAAAGAAAAAAAAATTGGGGGACGGTCTGTTTATTGCTGAAAGCAGATTTAAAACATTTTATACATATGTTTTCAATTAAGAGGATTTTTGAAGGGTTTTTTTTTGTGTGCTTGTCCTTTTCTTTTCACGTAAGTTTTGACAATTGGTATAGCTAACGTTTGAGATGTTAGCCAAAGATATCTGACAAAAATCCCGAAAAATATATACAAAATTTAGGCGCTATTTACACTCCTAAAAGATTATCACAAAAAAAAAGAGAACGTGCAATATAGCATTTCATACGATTTTAAATGTAAAAGAAATTATAGAACACTTATTTTACTTGAAAAGTAAGGATGCTTTACGCTATTCGGACACACAAGTTCTAGCTTTACCAGCACTAAGCCTAACCGTCAAAAACTTACCATGCAGCGTCAAAAACAGCAGCGTATGAACGATAACGCATTCCAGTTACGTCCTACTCGAGTTTTCAAAACATAGGAGAAGCAGCTAGAGGCTCTGTTACAAAGGGTGGAGTAAGAAACGTTATTGCTTTTGAGCCTTGGGGAGAATGGGAATAACAACACGAGGCATGGAATTCTTCCGTAATCTATATATATAAAGGAGAAAAGCGACTCACTGACTGACTGACTGACTAATCACGAAATCTCTGGAACTATTCAACCTACAGACTTGAAATTTGGTAGACATGTTCCTTTGATAGAGTAGACATCAGCTAAGAAAGGATTTTCCGAAATTCGAAACGTAAGGGGCGTTACGGGGGGTTAAGGGCTTTAATAATAATTGTTTCCATGTTTAAACTACTTGATGTACAATCTTGAAATTGAGTAAGCGGATTCCTTTCAGAGAGTAGATATCCGCTACAAAATGAGTTTGCTGAAAATCGATCCCTAAGTGGCGTTGCAGGGGCTTAGGGGGCGTTATAGATAATTATTTCCATTTTTAAACTATTTGACGCACTGTCTTTAAATTTGATATATAGATTCCTTTCGTAGAATAATGATCAGTTACAAAACGGGTTTTCTGAAAACAGACTTCTAAGTGGCGTTGCGGGGGATTAAGGGGCGTAATAGATAAATATATCCGTTTTTAAACTACTTCACCTACCTGCTTGAAAATTGGTAGGTAAGTTTCTTTCCTGGAGTAAATATCCGCTACAAAATGGGTTTTGGGAAAATTGACCCCCAAGGGGTGTTGCGGGGGCGGGGGGGTTTAAGGGACGTTATAAATTCCTATTTTTAAGTTATTAGACGTACAGTCTTGAAACTTAGTAAGCAGATTCCTCTCATAGGGTAGAGATACGCTAAAAATGGGTTTCGTGAAAATTGCCCCCAAGTGGCGTTGAGGGGACTTAAGGGGCGTTATAGATAATTATTTCCATTTTTAAACTATTAGACGCACAGTCTTTATATTTGATAAAGAGATTTCTTTCATAGAGTAGAGATCAGCTATAAGAAGGTTTTGTGAAAACAGACCTCTAAGTGGCGTTGCAGGGGAATAAGTGGCGTAAGAGATAAATATTTTCGTTTTTAAACTATCTGACCTACCTGCTTGAAAATTGGTAGGAATGTTTCTTTCATGGAGTAAATATCCGCTACAAAACGGGTTTGGAGAAAATTGACCCCCAAGGGGTGTTGCGGGGGGTTAAGGGCAGCTATAAATAATTATTTCTTTTTTTAAACTATTAGACTCACAGTCTTGAAATTTGGTTAGCAGATTCCTCTCATAGGATAGAAATACACTGCAAAATGTGTTTTGTGAAAATCGACCCCTAGGTGGTGTTGCGGGTGTTCAAGGGGCGTTATTGATAATTTTTTGCATTTTTAATTAATTGGACGCGCAGTCTTCAAATTTTGCTAAGCAGATTCCTTTCATAGAGTGCAATTCCCCTAGAAAATGGGTTTTGTGAAAACAGACCCAGAAGTGGCGTTGCGGGGCTCAAGTGGCGTTATAGACAATTACCCCCGTTTTTAAACTGTTAGACGTACAGTCTTGAAATTTGATAAGCAGATTCCTTTCGTAAAGTAGAGAACCGCTACAAAATGGGTTTCGCGAATATCAACTACTAAGTTTAATTTCGGGAGATTAAGAGGCGTAATCGATAAATATTTCCATTTTTAAACTACTTGATCATCCTGCTTGAAAATTGGTAGCCATGTTCTTTTCATGAAATAGAGTTCCTCTAACAAAGAGTAAAATGAAAATTGACCCCTAAAGATGTTTGCGAGGGGTCAAGAGGAGTTACAGAAAAAAATTCCTGTTTTTAATTGTTAGACCCATATACTTGAAATTTGTTAAGCATGTTTCTTTTGTTGAATAGGGATCCACTAAGAATAAATTTTAAGCAAATCAAGTTCTGGGGGGTTGCAGGGGGTTACTGGGACGTATTGACAAAAAAAATTACTTTTTTCGAGCTACAAGAACTATAATAATGAAATTTGGTTTGCATTTTTCTTTTGTTGAATTGAAATCCGCTAAGAGCGGTTATTTTGGAAAACGGCTCTCAACGGGATTACGGGGATATTGATAGTAAAACATTTGCTTTTTTCTGTTAGATTTAGACTTGAAATTTGGCTTGCATGTTCAATTTACGGAGTAGAGATCCACCGAAAATTGGTTTTGCGGGAATCCACTTGGTTTTTGAAATACGAAAGAGCAAACATCATTCTATGCTTCAATTTTAGAGATTTTTAGAAAATACAAATTAGATGAGTTCTGCCCTTTTTTTTTATCAACAGGTGACAGTTACAGGTATAAGTATATTTTTCCATTCAATCAAATTCTTAATGCTAGGACTTAGATATCAATAATTTATACATATATATAAGCAGTAAAAAATTATAAAACATCATGAAATACCCAGCGAAGCGGGCGGGTAACAGCTAGTACATATATATAAGCAGTAAAAATTTATAAAACATCATGAAATACCCAGCGAAGCGGGCGGGTAACAGCTAGTCTTCTCATATTTGTTGTTTAAAACGCTTTGATGGTGGGAGCATGCATTTAGAAGACATTAGGGTAAACGGCATAGTGAATATTACATCATCTGTAACAAAACGATGCATTATTCATTTTTCATCCAAATATGTTTGCATCGTCGAGAAAAAGGATTTTAATATGGATATTTGAAAATCACATAGTTTTTTTTTGGATAAATATTTATAAATAACACGTATACACAGCATCAAATATTAACGCTATCTGAGTGTTGGTAAGGAGTAGTGGAACAGTGGTTTTCAAACTTTTTTCGACCCACAGAACCCTTAAGACTAGGTGTTTCAGGGAACCCTATTCCACACACACAGAAATTTATCTTAAAATAATATGTAAAGTAGATCACCGTGTTGTCGTCTACGGTGGCTTAGAGGTAGTGGGTCCGCTTTGTAAGTCTAAGATTGCGTGTTCGAACCCCGGTTGGGGTCGATAGATTTTTTTTAGATGCGAATGACAAATGATTATGTGGTATGTAAAGCATCCCTTGAGTATCAGTTTGGCCTTGCAACTCTCGGCAAAATTAACAACGAGAGCTTGAATTAAAAACTAATTCAGGCATCCAAATTTGGTAACGAGGCCGCCCCTAGATGGCGCCACCATGAAATGGCTCTCACATTTGGAGACTGGCCGTGTTTGCGAAGGATAAGTTGCTAAAATACAGACCCATTGATAAATAAAAATAAAAACATGTTATAAGTATTTTATGTATTGCGAAGAATACTGTACTTGTTTTGAAAAAAATTAATTTAATTTTTATTATAACTTGCTTATTAATAGTATTAATTTGCGATCCAAGTATCACCTACCCATGCATTATCTTTGGTAACTGAGATATGTGCTTGCATTTTTCTACACAAAACTGTTGAAATCTAGGTCTATTAAAATGATCTTCTGTCGCATTTCATATTCTGCATTTAGTTCATTTTTTATATTTTGTTTCTGTAGCCACTCGCGTTGAAAAATATTTTTAAATTAACTATAGTGTTTCAAATGGCATTAAAAATATTTACAGCTGTGTGAGAAATCCTATGTATTTTGCTTGAATTTGCAACTTAAAAATTGTTTCTGTAGCCACTCACGTTGAAAAATATTTTTAACTTAAGTATATTGTTTCAAATGGCATTAAGAATGTTTACAGCTATGTGAGAAATCCTATGTATTTTGCTTGAATTTGCAACCTAAAAATTAGGAGCTGTTCTCCCTTAAAATTGTGAATTTTGTTGTGAATTTAATGTGAAAATTTATATTTGCATAATTTTCGATCTTGTTTTTTTTAATCGCACATGTTCCTCTCTTAATTATAATTTTCGAATTCCTGTGGAATATTAAACAAATGATAAAATACGACGCTTTTAGCCATTTCTAATGTTTATCGCTTTAAAACAGTGAACTACGAACAGAGTCATTATAGAATTTGTTCGTTGCACACATTTTTAATTAAAACGCATTCTATTGTGAAGCTTTCAGATTTTTAAACTGATTTTTGTTTACTTATAAAATTGTTGGAATAACAGCTAACGTTTCTGCTTTGTGTTCATTTGAATTCTTCTTTGGAAGATAATTAACGGGAGAATTTAAAACAAAACATTAGATCTGGCAGACGATAAAATATAGTTGGAAAAATTCGAAACATTTTCTTTTTATTGTTCGTTTGGTGAAAAATATCTTTTGTTCTAAAATGAAATCTTTTTTGTTTGCTTAAAGTTTGAATAATATGTTTAATGATACTAGGAGAATTCTTATAATGATGCGTTTGTTCTATTTGCTCCGGTAAAAGATTGTGTGATCGATTAATCGTTCCATTATTTCAGATAATGTTGTGTTTGGCGCGCCTTTGTGTACCTTGCTTGAATTGGACAGACGACGATGTCCTGGTTTAAAAGTTCCTTTAATTTTTCAATGGGTAAGTAATTCGCGTGATATGAAAGATATCGAATTCTCCATAACAATGTTTTTTTTATTAAAATAAAATATTGAGTTTGATGTTTTTTTGTTTTTGTTTGTTGTACCTAAATGTATAATTATGAATTGTGATAAGTACTGAAATTGTTATATTTCTGTCAACACTGTTTCGAAAAGAATTTAAATACTTAAAAATATCCAATTCTGATATGAGTAACATTTCTAAAAGGCAAAATTATGATGCTGAACTATGAATTTGTTTTGTGTAAAGTTATTTGAACTAGAGTATAATTATTTTCAACTGTCTTACTTTTAGAAGAAAGAACATTATGATCAAATATTCTGTTTATAAATGATGCACTCACTAATTTCCAAGCAAATTTGAAGATAGTCGATCCTGTTTTAGCCCACATCTTTATTTATCGCCTTTGCGAGTTATTATCCTCATATTGGGGTAGAACATCAATACAGGAAAATGTGTGCTGCTGGCCTTATTTGGCTTTGCCAAAGGTGTGGGCTAAAATATGATTATATCTTTAGAAATTCTTATTAATAGCATTGATATTGTAACAAAATAATAACTATAATAAGCCACAGAAAAGAAATGAATTTGATGTGGATTTTTAATCTGTACATTTCTAGAGCCAGGAAAAGATTCATTTTGAAATTGCCATATATATGCACTGAGTGGTCAAAATATTATGACCACTTGACAGTTTTACGGAGATGAACCATAATTTTGCATAGCATCCTCTAGAGGGCGAAATAATTATCAAGATGGAATGCAGGAATAATGAAGCACCAGTTGTACTGTGTTGCTTGTGAAGAAATAGGGTAAAAACGTGATTTATCTGAGTTTGAACGCAGGATGATTGAAGGTGCTCGAAGCGTAAGAAATTTGCAGTAGCAGCTAAAAGGTTGCACTTGTTCGAGAGCAGCAGTTCTTAATGTTTACTGGAAGTAGATTACAAAGTCGAAAACCAGGTCTCAACGTCTGGCTTGTGGTCGACACAGGCTACCGAAAACTTACTCGGAAATTATAATTTCGAAAATCGTCCAGTCCAACAGAATAGTAACCGCACATCAAATTGATGGGAATCTTAATCATAGAACAACTGTGAACGTCTTTGAACAAACCGTTCGCCGTAGAGGCTATCATAGCAAACGACCTGTGTTCGAAAGCCTCCTCTACTGTCTGCCTTGAACAAGAACAGACATCTCCAATTCGCAAAGGAGCTCAAGGATTGAACAGTAGTTGACTGGACAAAGTTCATGTTGTTCAGTGAATCGAATTTTTGATTACAACATGCAGATGGCAGAGTGCGAATAGGGGGTAAAAATAACGAAACCATGGATCAAAGACATTTCCACAACTCTTCAAGCTGGTAGAAGCAATATTGTAGTTCGTTGGTATTTCCTTGGTCTTGATTGTTCTAATTCGGGTGGAAAAACATCTGCATGGCCAAGGGTATTTAAATGTCATCACAGATCAAGAAAAAATGGTGTACTCTGCAGCGGCGGGGTGCTTTCTGCAGGACAATGCTCCCTATCATGTTCACGAATTAAAAATGTGGCCAGTAGATGGGAATTTTATTAATCTTTTATTATTATGAATTGAATGAAAAGTGTCATTTTTGGATTATTTCTTGGGCATTTTTAGAAATTTTGTTTATTTTTAATTTAAATATCATTCTTATTTCCTTCCGTTTAATTAAGAGTCTGAATTTTACTTTTTTAATCATGTACATCAGGGGTGTCAAACTCGCTGTCTTCAACGATTATTTTGCTGCCCGGCCATTATATCGACACACAATAATATGTAATAGTATAGAAAAAATATTCTTCCGAAATAGGGAAGATAGTAGCAAAGAAGAGATGTCAAGTGACGAGACGTAAACATTAAATTTTTTTGTTGTTCTATATATATTTATTACAATGTATTATTCGAAATAAACCTACGTTTCTATGGATATTGATTTTTTTAGTGGCCCACGTAAGGTTAAACATTGTTTGCTTGGCTCAAGTTAACCTTTTAGTTTGACACCCTTGATGTATATAATTAGTCATTGCTGCACTTTTTAAATACAACCAACAATACGGTTTCAGTTCGTTCAAAGCTATGGCGGTGTTCTATAGTTTGTGTGTGTGTGTGTGCAGGGGGGGGGGACGTCTTAAGACTTCTTGAAGCCCTGGGCCCTTATGTAAAAGTAGGCCCTGGGCCCATACACAAATGGAGGCCCCATCTATGACCCTTAAAAGTAGGCAGTGCATAGCATACGTAGTCAAATATTCGTGCAAAAAATAACAAGAAACAAATGAATGTGCATGACTTACAATCTCGCAAAACAACTCAACCCTTTGTCGCCTTTTTATTAAATGAGTAATGAGGGTATACGATGGTAGGCCTATACGCCTGTACATGAACGAGGGTCATCAGTTGATATATCATCCGAAATTCCCAGTGTTTCGGAAAATAAAACCGGAAACAACATTTGACCGTGGAAATTATTCGAATAATGATCTTGCTAAGACTGAGTCGAGAACGAGACGAGGTCCCCATTGTGGCCCGGGCCCAGGTGGCCCTTGCCTTAAGACGTCTCTCTCTATGTGTAAAAATTTATGTATCAATGACTAATTATGTACATGATTAAACACACACACAGACGATAGAAATACCTCGATAGTTTTGAACGAATTGAAACCTCATTGTTAGTTGTATTAAAAAAGTACAGCAATCACTAATAATATATATAGTTACAACTATAAACGCATATACATATATATATATATATATATAAATCAATTGGGTTTCTTTTTATAATAATGTTCAACCTCCAGAGTACAGAAAATAAGTCAACCGTGTATTTTAGTTTTGTAAAATGGCAATACAAATATATGTCATGGTACTTATAATGGGGTATGCAATTTTGATTTTCAATAAATTGCTTCATTCTTGAAATAACATTTGTCATTTTGTTGCATGGGCTCATAAATTTATATTTGTTTTCAATTTTCCTTTTTCCAAAAATGTTCTTTCTTTCAAAAGTCTCAGAAATTGTTTGTTTCGTAACTGTTCCTTTAACAATCGCTCAAGGCTTTATTTTCTTCTGCATGGAAATAGTTTCTGAAAGCAATAAATACTTAAAATAGAAATAAAGAAATTTTTAAGTATTACTCCATCAATAATAAATATTTTATGCATCATTGAAAATAGCTTTTTAAGGAATACTTTTGGTGTTAATCAAATGGTAAGACAGAAAAAAATAGCATTGATAAATTAAATCACAAAGAAAAAAAAATTTCTTAGTATTGTATAATAGTCATGTTACCCCTAAAGAAATTAACAAGCATTGTACTTTTAAAATTTGTTGTAAAAAGTTTAAAAATGCGTACATTTCTTTAAATTTAGAATGTAATGTTGTTATTATATGCTGTAATTTGTTTGTGTATAATTTACTAAAAAAAATGAAAAAAAAAAAAAAAAAAAAAAGAACGCGTGCAAGAAGCATTTACAATAAAAAAAATCTTGATTTTCCATGTATATTCTTTCTTTTGTTCATCATTTATCATTAACAGTCTTTTGCTTTTTTCCCTTTAATTTCATAGCGAATGTGGCGCCATCTTGTTATTCTAAAACGAACAAGGATAATTTTTTTTTTTTGTAATAGTTCAATATATCTTGAATATATTTGTATTCTATATTTCTGCTACTTTTAATATTAAAAAAAGTCATGAGTTATATTTGCTAATAGATGAATTTTCTTTTGGCAACCACTATTAAATTAGATGAAATTCGAACGTTATTTTTTTTTCAATAAAATATAATAATTGTATATGTGGAGGGAATTTTTTTTTCCCTTCTGTATTATACATGTTTCACAAAGGTAAATCATTTGAGATGTTAAGTTTTTTTTTTGTTCTCAAATGAAATTATATTACATTTTTAAAAAAATTCCTTATTTCTACGTATTAGTTTAGAGAATTATTAAGTAAAAATTCGGATACGAGAATATTTTCTAATGCTATAAAAGTATTAGTATTATTTTGAATAGTGTTCGTAGATTAAATTTTTTTACATACTGGATTTACGACAAACATCAGTCTTAGATATACTGCATTTAATATATTTTTTTTAAAGTAAATTATAACGAAATTTTTATAAGAAATGGCAACATATCGAAAATTGTTCGCTCAAGTAAAATGTTGCTTGGCAACTAAAACTTCAAACGTTCCAAGAACCGAAAGAAGTCGAAGTTTTTATCATTTCAAATGAAACAAAAAATGATGCCATTTCCCCACCGACACAAAACTTTCCATTGCCCGTTTTCCTAGCCGTAAACTGATCCATTCCACCAAGATAACCCCTTTTTTGCTTTCTTTCTTAACTTTCCAGCAAAAATTTTTCTTGCATTCATTTCTCTGAATTAAAAAATAAGACGAAAAGATTTGTCATTTTTCTCAAACTTCATAAATATATATATTTCTTTTTTTTTTCTTGCTCTGAATTTAATGCTGTATTTTTCCAGAGAGAGAAGCCTGAGATTTTAATATCGTCTGCAAAAAAATATCATGCATTATTTATGAGCAGTACTTACTCCTTCAGAATCCACTAGCTTTGATGAAGTGATGCTACTTGGAGAGTTATAACCATTTATCGTTTGGCTTAAATTGAAAATTAATTTCTATGCAGAGGGATTCCTATTAGAGTTTCGCTACCCGAATTCGAAAAGCTCACATCATTGATATTTTGGGGAAGAAATTATACCTAAGTAGGGCGAGGACTCATAGAGGGGAGTGTGGACTTTTTTGCTTCCATATACTTGTTGACAGTATACTAAATTTTATTGCTAGACATTCGATGAATAAAAGAATTATTTCAATGGAAGCAACCAATACATGTGCATTATATTGTTAGAATGAAATTTATTTTTGTTAAAGGAACTATTAGTTGTATAGAAAAAAAATATTTAACATCTCAAATTGCATGGATAGATAGAGCCTGATCTTTCCACTTCAGAAACTGAATTATATTATTCCCAGAACATTCAAGGTTTCGTGTTGTGGAAGGGGATATTTTAATTGAAAAGATTTTTATTCGATATTAATTTGATATTAATATATATATATATATATATATATATATATATATATATATATATATATAAATGAACAATTTTACAATGGGCATTCATATTAGTTTATGTTTGATTAGAATACTAAAAGAGTATACGTGCTATTATTAGGCTTAACTCCATTTTTCAATATAAACTAAACTTTTTTTTTGACTACTACGTTGAAATTTTCTGCTGAAGGGCAAGTTTAACCCTATTTCACTGTCCTGCAAGAGAAATTTCTTGATAGAATTTTTTCTATATTAAGAAACTTAGGACCTTCAATTTTTCATCTTAACATTATTAATAATTCTGCTACACATTTTTTTTCTTAGATTCTTCATCATCTCCATAGTAACGGCTTACGAGAGGAAGGTTTAATGCGCCTGGCGGGCTCTGTGCAAAAAGTTCAGGTAGGTTTGCTTTTTTTCAATGATGTTTTTTTTACGCTTTTTTTAAAGAGTTTTGTTATTGTTTTTTCCCCCTTATAAATATGAAGAAAAAAATACGGTTTATCTTGAGCAAGCAACGTGGATTTTATGTTCTGCACCGAACTATCGATTTTTCACCCCAGAAAGATTTTTCTTGTCGAAGAACATTGTTTATTTTCAGCGGAATTTTAGCTTAAAAGTGAAATTGCTTTTAAAACAAGATAGAAAAATTCGGTAAAGTTTATTTATTTCATATGAAAGCATAATGTTTGTTATTTTAGTTTTAGATTTTTGAGCCAGATATTTGTATTTAGTTTAAATGTTTAGTAGAAAGTATTGATTACTTTTTGGAAAGATTTTCTAAAATATTTAAGAGTTAATTTCTTGTAAAAATATCATTTATGGGTAGATGCCATTTTTAAAGTAGTGTTTTTTTTTAATGGGTTTCATTTACACTAAACCTTTCAGTCATTTTCACAGTATGTTGAAATGTGAGTTGAAAAAGATTTTAAATGTGTCAGATTTTATTAAGGGTGGGTGTGTGCGTTCTGGTTTTTACTCAATTGTTTCTTAAATAGAATTGGGTATGTTTGAATATTTACAAAAACTATTTAATAGTCGAAGATGAGTGGTAGTGTTTCGCGCTTCCATGCCACAGGTCCCCGGATTGGGCAAGGTTGACTCAACCTTTCATCCCTTCAGTGAGTCGATAAATTGAGTATAAAGTTTGCTTGAGAACTAAACACTGGAGGTTTATCGTCAGATTAACTACCTGACCTGAACATTTGCTCATGTACCTCACGAAACTCAGATGGGCCCAGTAGATCTTGGCCATCATGGTCTGTCGCATCACTGAGTTTAGTATTTTGATTAAGTTTACATATTGACTGTCAGATGTTTTCAGGTAACGTACCTATATCTACAAATTATTTTTTCTTTGGGGACTAGTTTTTCTACGGTTTGTATTTATTGAAGAATGGTGGCAGTGACCGTGGGGTCATGGTCATGACTTTTTGACCAGCGTCCTATTTGTCTTGTTATGAGTTCCAGTTCTGGTGCCACGAAAGATCCGCTGTGTAGAGGGCTGATGCACGTTCAGTTTGTCGAGTCTCAAGGTCATCCTGAAGGGGAGGGGATGGTGGTATCGACCGCGTCACATGACCATGATCGTGATTCAAAATTATGAAGTCCGTTTCCAATAGCTCCCGTGCTGCTTCGCATTGCGACAAATTAATCTACCAATCAATAATTGGAAAATAACAAATAAAATATTCTTATTTGAATGTTAATACATATTATATATGTGGGAATCTTCCGAAAAAGTTAGATTCTTCAGATTGCGGGTTTTTTATTTGGTCTAAAACCCGCAAAATCGTAAAAAACTCCGGTCTAGGGTTTTTTACGATGTATGGGTTAACTTTGAAAAATAGAATAGACAACATAGTTTAATGAAACTAAACAATTTATTACGAGTTATAGGAAAGTATTTACATGGGGAATATTTACAAAAAAGAAATTAAGACATGCAGACATTTTTATAGGAAAATGTACAGGCAGGCATTAATATAGAAACATTAATATAGGAAGGATAGATTGTCAATCCCTTCTGGGAGGACGTTAGAGATTAAATAAAACTCATTATGCGATGTGCAGGTGACTTACCGCCAGTTGTGGCGAGAGAGCGTTGACGTGCTAAAACGATGCTTCCTAGTCGATGGTTAGTGGGCCTCTGACGTGAAAGTCGCGTCAGCGTTTTAATAAGCACGCTAGATGGCATTTCTGTGGAATGCTGCTTTGACTAACATTGCCGTCTCTGCAAAGGGATATGATCTAACCTTTTACAAAAAGAAAAAGTTCTATGGGATGTCCTACATATATAACTTAAATAAAAATTACTCAGTATAAATCATAGGGAGCAGTGGTCACCCCTCCCTTGGCCGCAGACCGGTACCGGCCCGTGGGTAAAATGGTACCCGACCACCCCAAGGAACATTAAGTTATTTCAATTTTATTTTCTCTGGTGTATTTCTCTCGAGTTTGTGTGACTTTCCATGGAATTTTTTTTATATTCCATGAAAAATCACTTTATATTCATTTTTTTTGTAACTGTATTTTATTTTGAAGACATATTTAAATACAATTAAATTAAAATTATTAAATTTAAAATATAAACACATCAACGTCCCACCCTCAGCGAGACGCAGTAAAATTATCAATCGTTGAGCGGTCAGCGTAGGTAAAAAGGTTATGGGGGGGGGCACTGATATAGATAAATTAAAACTGAGTGGCTTATTATATTGCAGAGTTGTATTAGAGATAAAACCTATTTTCAGCAGAGTATAATTAAGAAATGCATTTATGCTAATACGTTAGGCGATATATGGGTGATGTTTTCTATGATTTAAGCAGAAAAGCCATTAGACTCTGAAGTAAGTAATAGAAAATAGTTTAATTTTCTGAGTAATTCAGAGCAAATTAATTTTTTTTCAGAGTATTTTTTTTTCTTTTTCAACGATATCTATAGCCTTATACAGACATGGTGATTGTAATTATTTTCTAATTTTGTGTGATTAGTGCTATTAACTGGAACCATTTTCTTAGACGAAACAACGGTATGTTTAATCACAATTTCGTAAAATCCTTCTATTTCCTTGTGATTAAAACATTTTCATTGCGAGTTTTATGCATATTTAAATGAAGAAAAATTACTTAAATGAGGGTTCGATTAAAAGTTGGAAAAAAGAAAAATTTGAAAAATGTTGACGTATTTCTACTGTGTGAGTTTTTGCATACTTACTTCAATGGAAAATCCTGGTGCAAAATACAGAAATTGCTTTGCATCTGAGATTTTATGAAACAAATTAAAATATTAGTCAATGTTTGTTCATATTTTTATATATAAAAATTATATATAAAATATATAATAATATAAAATATATAATATAATATAATTAATATATAATATTATATATTAATTTGCGCTTTTTTATAGAAATATTTTTTTAACAAAATGTATTTTTTAGATTTTAAAAGCCGAAATCGAGAGAAGTTACACGACGTCACCTACATTGGTCGAGAATCTAATCCGTCAGTCATCTATTCACGACGTCAGTGTTATACTAAAGCAGCTGGTGCGCCATCTACCGGAGCCGTTACTCACTAATAGTCATATGGATTCTTTCCTACAAGTGCCAAGTAACGTTTTATAATTTTCGTACATAAAATGCATTGAAAATTAGGGTTGAATTTGTCTTTAGTGATGGACTTTCTTTTTTTCCAGATATACCTAATGTTCAGGATCAAATAAATACTTTGAATTTGTTAGTGTTAGCTTTACCCGATTCCCATAGAGAGCTTTTGCAGGTGTGTGTTTAAAATATATTTATTGTGCATTATTTTTTAAAAATATTTATTAAAATTATTTTAGCTGAAAAGTTTAATAAATTATCATTCTTTAATATTTGGAATGCACGTATTGTTTTCAAACAAGATCCTTATTGAAATTCACTGGCAAATTTAAATAAATTGAAGGTGATTTTTTATCTTAAAATTCGGTGTATAATGTTCACTTTTAACACAAAAAATAAGATCGAAATTTAATAAGTTATACACCGGGTATAAAAACGATAACCTTAAAAATAACAAAAGAAATGAGCATAAAAAAATTTACTTCTACTTATATCGAAATAATGTTTATTAAAAGAAACGACACATGCCTTATGAAATGAACGAGCTGCAGTTCTAGAAGAATACTATTTCTTTCAAAAGTCTGGGATAATACCTCTAATAAATGGCTTCAAAACATAAGAACATTGTATGTTAACATTTCAGATTTCTTCGTGAAAAAGGGGATGCGCGTTATGCGGTGAATATACCTAAAAACTAAAAATGAAGTTTGAAAGTATAAGTGCGCGTTATATGCCTGTTTTTACGGTACGTAAATTTGAAGCATATTTGCATAAAGCAGGGGCGCAAAAATATGATCCATAACTCAAATGAATCGGGGCGGGGGAGTGTGACCCTAATTGTTAATTTCATGACTTGACTTTCGCGATGAGGCTTAGGTTCAAGTTCTCGTTTTACTCAGTTCGTCCTGCATAGTAATAGATAAATGTTCATTTAAATTGACACCTAAGTACGGTAGGAATTGGCAACTTATGGCTCATGTGCCACATTTGGCTCGTGGCACAATTTTCAGTGGCATTCTACACTACTGTACAAATTGGACTATTTTTGAGTAGATGGAAGGAGATATTTAACAACAGGACATTTACGGTATTACGAAAAGAATCTGATTGAGATAAATCTACAGCTATTTTGTGTTGATGTTGTTGTTGCTTATCTCCATGTCTAGCTAAGCTAGACTAAGTCCATGTGATCTCATTCACTCGTAAAAATTCCAACACCATTAGAGGATCTTCTTATAGATCTTGTTTAGTAAGCCCCAGACAGTCTAGAATGTGTTCTGGAGATGCCTGGCAGGCAGAACACCTAACACAAGCAGGAAAAACTTTGTCTCCAAAGGTCAAAGTTCGAAGGTGGTCACTCCGGACAGCTATTTTGTAAATTATTGTATATCATTGCTAGAGAAAGATAATTTTTTGAAGAGAGAAAATTGGATGTTCTCTGTGTTTTCCACTTTTGGTTTTACACGTCTATATGAACAAATTTTTTATCATATCCAAAGTATTTCGAATCCACAAAGAAGTTAGTTCACAATTGAATGTTTAGAATCGTGTTAAATAGAAAGTCACGCATTATACCCTTAATATTACGATATGAAGTAGAGTGCTGCAGAGACAAGATTCGCATTAAAACATTTATTTTTATTTAACAATATTGAAAGAGAATATTTATATTTTATGCTTTTTACTTCCTATTTTATAAATCTGTTTGAAAGGTACGTAATACATGTGCAATTTAAATTTTGTTTATGTTGAAGGAATAGTATTCCATGTTGTTCATTCTTGTGTTAATTATTTTTAAAAGATGAAAAATTAATATATAATAAAACTGTAAATCCATATTACTGACCTCTATTCTTTGACTCCGCATGTATTATCGCGGGAATCGAATTGCTTCAAAAATGTCCCCCTGTGTGGCACGCTGAATCCTGTTGGTAGATGGGTTTGAACCACACCTACGAGGTTGCCTTCTTCTGCTCTACGGCAAGGATGGACTTTAAATAAAAAAGGCGACAACTTAGATATCATCTGCGTGGTCTTGTATCAAGATTACATATTCTGTCGCCAATAGCATTCATGTACTTTCAAAGTGACACTAGCCTAAATCAAATAATTACACCATGTTGAAAATTGACTTTAAACATGACAAAAAGATTGAGGTATTTCTCTCTGCATTTTAAATTTACACCTTTCAGCATGAAATAAAAGTGAAACTCTTCGAAATATTTGTTTTTTATCTGCTGATAAAAAAAAAACTGAATCACATTTTACGAGTTGTAATTTAAAGAAAAATGATATAGATTTCAAAATACAATCTAATGGTTGCAAATGCAATCTAATGGGATATATGAATTAAATATTTATATTGAAGTGCAGGGTATTAGGAAGAATACTAAAGAAATAAATGAAAGAAAATATTTTTTAAAAAAAAGGGAAATTGCTGGTACCCCGCTTAAGAAACATACACATCTTTTTTTACACTGTCTTTTTTTTACACGATTTTAAAATAACTTGGTGCACGAATTTAATGAATTATTTATTTTACATGATTATTTTATTCTAACACGAATTTCCCCAAAATATGGGGATTTGTGTTCTATGGATGAGGACGATTGGATCAAATTTATTGCAGTTTATGCTAATAAAAATGTCGATAATGTCGAAGTTGAAGGTGAAGTTAAACAATAAAAAGCTGATATAATTCGTGAGGGCTTGAAATTTATTACAAGTATGTAGCAATATTTTTTTACTCATGATCTTCAAGTAGAGGATGCATTAAAGCTTCAACGATATCTTAAGGGGGTAGGTTCATGAATTTCGGCCCCCAAACACATTCTTCACTTTTCCCATTTTAATAAAATATGAATTTCTACGCTTCTAATGATGCAAAAATTATCTTTCTAAGTGCAGTAGAAGTATTTTTAATAATTTTTCGAAAATGTTTTACCACCTGTCAAAGTCTACTAAATCCATTACTAAAATCCCTTTTTCTCAAAACAAACATTTTTACCCTATAAGGCACATGTGTTCCTAAACTACTGCATTTAACAGCTTATATATAACTTTGCATAATTAATAATTACTCTAACACAAATCAAGGGAATTTTTCAAAAAAATATTATGACTTAATTTATAGCATTAAACATCATGAAATTTCACTGTTTTTTTAAAAAAAAAAACAGATTTGTGCAAAAAATATTTAAAAAAAAAATAACTAGACATCCTATCCATAAAATCTCTGATTAAAGTATGTATTATGGTTCAAAGAATATTCAATAAAAAAAATTGGAGATTTTTATTACATAGAATGTTTATAAATGTTTCTTAAAAATACCTATTTTTAACATTACTCAGATACAGATCCTGTTTCGTGAACCTACCCCCTTAAGTTTTGTGTAGCAGCATATCAAGAATTATATGACTGATTTGCGAGACCCCCCCCCCCCCGAAAAAAATAAAACAACAGCCTTTAATAACAGACTTCGTGACAACAAAGAGACCAACATAGGCTGTAAACAATGAACGAAATTCTTCATTTGAATCCAAACCGACAGTAGTACTAGTCATATCCGACACATCAACTGACGACAGCATTTCGATCCAGTTCGTACTAAACGTGCTCGCTTGTTATCAAATAGCGATGAATAGTTGTTAATTAGTAGTTTTATTCCGAATTTTAAATTGAATTTTTATTTTGTTTTGGATGTACTTATAGACTAAATTTTCACTAGACACTAATTTTAATTTTTTTTTGTATTAAAAATGAATTGCTTTTGTTTTTTAAATATGTAACATGCATTTTATTATTAATTTTTCTGCACGGTTTTTTGGGGGAAAATATTTAGAAATTTTTCATTTTAAGCGATTTTTCAAAGTTGTTGAACGTATCCCCAAATTGACCATTTGTTGCAGGTCATTTTTTTTCTTCTTTTTTCTTTTTTGTACAGCTTTCTAAGGAACGTGTAAAAAAAGAGTCGGGTGTATTTCCTGTTCGGTGCGTTTCACATTCCGGCAAAAGGACAGACTACCATGCAACGGTTTGTGGGAAGACCGAATGATACCTAAATTTTATATCGCACATAATTTTTGGGTCCACATTACTTGACCAAACGGAGGTCGGAAACTCCGGAGACCTGAAACTGGCTCGCACTAGATTCCGAGTGACTGCAGGTGGTGTTGCCATTAAAAGCCGAAGTACCCAGAGACCAATAGTTGGAGTTATGATTTCAGCCACTGGTTGAAAAGGAATATTTTTAGTGCATCTTTTTGGAGAGGCATGGCCGAATACATTCCACACTGAAATTTCAGTTGTAAAAGACAGAAATCTCAGACATTCGCAAAAACGTTCATGCTTAGACTAAGGATTGTTAAAGCTTTTCACTGAAATTTCATTAAGGAGTGCGATTTGAACCAAAATTTAGACATTAATTTGCTTTGCAAATGGTTAGTACAATGTTTTTCCTAAAATATTTTTTAATTTTTGGTGCTGAAAAATGCCACGTATGTAGTTTTTCCCGCAGCAACACGCTGATTGCGGGAAAAGTTCGCTCCCCAGCATGAGCTTGATAAATAAATTTATGGCAATCCTAGCTGATGTGATTAGGGTTACCAGATTAGAGACATTATCATACTTGACGACACATTATCCAGATGTCTTTGGGATTAACCCTTCTGAAAATTTTATAAAGTTATATAAGGGACCTCTGAGACAAGGGTCGAATCATTCGAAATCAATCTTTTGCGTAGACTGCGAAAGAAACAGATTGCTAGTGGAGATGTTCTAGAGTGTGCTGTTTCAGGATCGTTGTAAGGATTGTTATAAGCAAATGCGTCTTCCACTACTGTAAATAATTTGTTTTAATATTTCATTGTGTACATACGTTGATTTGCCTTCAAATAGTCCTCTGTTGGTTCTTGTTCATTAATAAACCTGTTATTCAAATAATTGGAGTTGTCGGCTGCTTTTCCCCACACAAATTTGCAACAGTATTAATGTTGTAAAAAAAAACACCTGGTGTGAATAGCATTATGGTACCCATTCAACTAACGTAACCTGTTTAGCTAAACCGGATTCTTTTTCAAAAATTCATTTTAAGAGATTATTTATTGAGTGAGTTTATTATCAATGATTCGATGACAATTTTTTATATCAATTAATATCAAAACTTTGAGCCGTTTCGGTTTTCAAATATCAACTCATTGAAGTACATGACATTTATTTGTTCTCATATATTCTATTTATTTTAGGAGCTTCTCTATTTCTTGGCAAAAGTGGTGGAGGAAGAAGATGCCAACCGCATGTCTCTGGGAAACGTGGCGATGATCATAGCTCCTAATTTGTTTCCACCGCCAAGGCTTAAAAAAGGAAATCATAAGCAGAATGATATAGCGGCCGAAGTGACGGTGGCAGCCATGTCATCTAAGGTCACCCAGCTGCTAATTAAGTACGGGAGCTTCTTGGGAGCTGTAAGTAAACGATCACAAAATTAATTCTAAGATATTTTTCAGAACACTTTGTATGTTACAAGAACACTGAAGAGAAGTTTAAATTATCTTTAATCGATGAGTACTCGAGAAAATTATATGGAAGAACTTAATGAACATTTCGTGGCACAGTTTGTAAATTTCTACCAAATTAAGAGAAAAATCTTTAACTTTTCTATATGTGTAAACCTCTTTAATTAAGTAATTACTCTAAATAAATGTATATAAATCAAAGCAGCAATTTACATGAACTAAATATAGCTGTTTTAAAATATGAAACTGAATCAGCACTTTGAAATGGGAAATCATAATATGATATCTGCGATTTGAAAGGAAAAAAATAAGCCCTATGTTTTCTGAAATCAACTCTCATAGTGTTAGTTATAGTAATTTTGTTTTAAAACGTGTATTTCAAGCGTTGCACAGTGGAGCAAATACGCTCAAAAGCTGCCAAAAATTAAATATATATATAACGTGATTTACTTAATTAGAATACAAACTAAAGTACTGTTACAGTATTTAAATGTCCCATAACAAAGCTAGTTTTTCACTACAGTGAAGCGTACTTGCGTCTTGCAGACTGAGCTCTTCAGTATTAGTGATTTACAGGCATTTTTAGAGTAGATTCGCGCTGAAGTAATTTACTTCTTGGGGTGTTATGTAACCTTCATCTTCAGTTATATAACAATGTTTTAGATTTATTTATTTTTCTTTATTATATAAATAGCTTCAAATAGCCAAGGCAAATTTAGGAATGTAGTCAAATATCCGGAAAATTAAGGAACAATAAATATTTTGTTTAAGCAATATTAAACTATGGTTGTTATCTGAAAATATTTATTGTAACACATCACTCAATAAGCCCCGGGCCTAACATATAGATGGTGCTATCTTCTAACTTTTCTAAGCCTAACCTAGTAGTACTAACTTTCAAACGGCACGTGTCAAAATTTCGAGAGAATATCTTGTTTAGTTATAAAGTTACAGTGGTTTTTTGTGGCAACTGTTTGGAAACCTCGGAGGAAAAAGAATTTCGTGTGCTAATCAAACATTGCTTTCTGAGGGGGAAAAACACTGTTCAAGCAAAACAATGGCTTGATAAATGTTATCCAGACTCTGCTCCATCGCAAACAACTGTTAAAAGATGGTATGCTGACTTAAAACGTGGTCGTACAGATACAAACGACTTGAACGTTCAGGTCACCCAAATTCTGCAGTTGTTCCAGAAATCATCAAAAAAGTGATTGAAATCGTTTTAGCCGATCATAAATTGAAGTTGCGTGAGATAGCAAAGAATTTAAAGGTATCAGAAGGCAGTGCATTTGCTATTTTGCATGATCTTTTGTCAATGAGAAAGCTGTGTTCAAAGTGGGTGCCGCGTTTTCTCACTGATGATCAAAAACAACAACCCATCGACGATTCAGAGCGTTCTTTTGAGCTATTTAAGCAAAATAAACAGGATTTTTTACGTAGATATGAGGCAGTGGATGAAGCATGGATACATTACTACACGCCTGAATGAAAAAGATCGTCAGCTGAGTGGACAGAAACCAGTGAAAGGCGTCCAAAGCGACCAAAAACTCATACGTCAGCTAGCAAGCTTATGGCGTCCGTATTTTGGGATGCTCAATTGATTTTGTTTTTTGACTACCTTGAGAAAGGCAAAACAATTAATAGTGAATATTACATGGCGTTATTGGATCAACTGAATGAAAAAATAAAGAAAAAATGTCCTCAAATGCAAAAAAAAAGTACTGTTTCACCAAGACAATGCTCCGTAACATAAGTCCATGAAAACGACGGTCAAATTGATCGAATTGCACTTCGAATTACTTTCCCACCCACCATACAGTCCATATATGGCCCTCAGGGACTATTGGCTGTTTGCAGATCTTAAAAGAATGCTGCAGACAAAGAGGTTTGGTACAAATGAAGAAGTGATTATCGAAATAGAAGCCTATTTTGAGAGTACAGACAAATCGTTCTACGAAAAAGGTATTAAACAATTAGAAGAGCACTGTGCTGCATGTACCATCCTTCAAGGGGAGTATCTTGATAAATAACGTTCAATTTGGCAGAAAAGTTGTTGTTTTATTAGCTAGGACCGGGACTTATTGAGTGATGTGTTATAAGCTCTTAGAAACAACTTTTGCCCCTGCTACTTTATGATATAAATAAAAATTTAGTAATTGACTTACAGGAAAAATTTCACCCAAATTGTTCATTACTATTTAAAATTATGTATTTCGTTTTAAGGGTGTCTTTTAATACATTATTTATTATAAGGCAAAGATTTTTAAACATAGAGAAAAGTTTTTGGACAGAATAGTTTCCAGCAACAAGGAGTATTTGTTAAGAGCTGGGAAAACGAACAAGGTATGTCGATGATTTAAAAAAGCAGTTGCGAGTATTTACAAGTTTCAATAGAAGTCAAGATGGGTGAAAGTGTGTAGAATAGAAGAAAAATTTAATAAATATAATAAAGAGTGGCTTGAGACATCTCATCTTGAGAACTCCATCCCTAAATAAGATTATGCAACAAATGATTTTGATGAAGATTAATATACCTTCACTTATCTTTAATAATTAAATGTTTTAATATATTATTCATAACGAAATAAGTATAGAGTACTTATAATTTACTACGACTCTTATCAATAAATATGCATTAGCTTTGTTTTTAATTTCACCCCAATTCCTGAATATTACAATATTTGTATTCATCACAATTCAATACTTTATCTATATGTATAGTTTTTTTTTTCTAATGGGGCTGGGGATCGGTATTTTTACCTTTGCAAACCTAGTACATTCTCCAGGAGCTGGCATCACTTTTTAGTGTGGCACTATTTAGGCGATACCAATGTCCGCAAGTAATTTTGACGCATAGTTTCCTCCCCAGAGGGAGGCACCTGAGCTCCGACGATGCGAAATTGTACTTAGAAAGTTAATTTTGTCGAGAGCACCCAAGCCAAACGGACACTCGAGGTATTTTTTACACGTCGCATAATCATACAACATCGGCGATGTCGATTTGCTTCATCATGAAAGTCCTCCGACTTGGGCCGGGGTCGAGACCTCAACCTTGGGTGCAGAAGGCCAACGACAAACCAACTACACCACCCAGGCGGCTCTATATGTGTAGTAAAAATCGCACCATTTGGCCATAATTTCAAAGGCTATCGTACTATATATACACTAATCATTACTTTTTTGTGTTACAAAAATACTTTAATGTGCTTTTTTAAAAATAAAAATAATGTTCTTCAACTAAGTCTTTTTTCCCCCTCTAAAAGTACACATATCTATGAAAACATGCGATGCGTCTTAGGTCTCACAGCTTTAGTTTATTTGATGCCATTTATGAGTTTTTCCTGCCCCAGTGTGCGTTGTATTTAATGAAAATTCAATATGAACATTTCAAATGGAATTCTTTTGAGTTTTTCTGTAAGCTTTTGAATTCCACAATATTACTCGATTATTTTTTTAAAAATTATATTTTATACTTTATTTAAAAGAAAACGAAACATGTGGCAACGCCGAATTGTAAAGTAATTGATGCATTACCATGGCAACCATTTAAATATTTTGAAAATTTATAAATGTAAATGTGTAAATTATTTCATGTGTAAAATATATGTTAATATTACTTATGTACATTGGTTACTTTTTCATTTTCTTTAATATTCTCTTTTTTTTTATGGTCCTAAGTCAACAAAAATATACGTTTATAAAGATAGAAAGGGAAAAATTTTAATTCCATTATTTCATTCTTATTTATCTTTGGTTATCAAAGAAGTTGCCAATATATTTTACAATCACAACAACAATAACAAAAGTTAGATTTTTAACAATTTTTATAAATCTGTTTGATGAAGAGAAAACCATTTAAGTGCTTTTAAAAATGTAAGATAATATGGACTCATTAATAGTTAAAGTCAACACAATTACAATGTATATATTTACAAAATATTCTATAAAAATAAAAAGGTTTTAAATGAGCATAACTACAGTGTATATATTTAATATATTTTAAAACGTTTGTAAAAATAAACTTTTACTTTTATTATCGCTTGATGTAACTTTCGGAATTCCATAATATTTTAAAATTGATTCATTTCTTTTTAAATCGAGCTAAAAGTATAGCTTGGAATCCCAGTTGAAAAAAGACGACTATTAAATGATATCAAATTTTTGCATTCAAAATTGAAGAATTTATAATAGCTGTTTATTTTGGAATTTAAATTCCTGCAAATCCCTGTGAAATATGTATATATATAACTCCACATTTCTTAAAACAAAACCAATTAAAAGTGCCATAATTTTTCCTTAAAGCCTCCAAAATCATAAATATTTAATCAAAAAATTATTAACAACAAATCTTTAGGATTAATATAATTTCACAAAATGTTTTTATTCTGAAACGTGCAAACGATTTTTACACATGTAACTTTTTCATTCAGCGTAATTTAAAAGAACAGATGGTTTCGCTTAAAGAATAAAATTGTTCTTGCCAAAGAATACATAAAAAATTCTTTTACAAATAAAAAGAATTAAAGAAATTTTAAACAACAAAAATTTGTCGATATTGCTGAGCGTTGCTCTGAGTTAACAGTTTTATTTGTTTATAGAGAAAATATTCAAAATCATGTTTTGCGGTAAAGTTTTTAATTGAAAAATTGTGTAACTTTAAATACACGTTTTCATTATTTTTGCAGGTGCCTCCAGAATTGCTTGCCCAGGCCAGACTTCAAAACAGGCGATCCTCCAATAAACATGCAAGTTCTTTCTTTTTTGATTTTTATTTATTTTTATTCGATGTTCTATTATTCGAAATTTGCGTTATTTTTATGTTTCGCTAGAAATAATAGTAATGAAAAAGAACACTATGAAAGTGTTTTAAGATTAACTTTTTTTTAAACTTTATTCTTCGCTTATGTAGCACTTTTATTTGTTTATTTTTTTCGTTAAAAGCTTACGTCAAAATTTTCTTGATGAATGTTACCTGCCAAGGACATTATTATGGAAAAGTAACCTTTAGAGAAAATAAAACCCATAGAAAAAAGTTTCTGAAATATAAGAGCTTTGACGTGTTTGTGAAATTTAATAAAAGCTCCCACAAGCTGTTTTTTTGTGGGAGATGTTTTATTCACTTCAGTTGCGGAAAACAACCATTTTCAATATCGAAATAACTGTCATTTTCCTGTTATGGAAAATAAGGGTTTTTGGTTTAAATTATCTTTGCTTTTATGAATAATTTTTCATTTTTTTTATATGTAGTATTTTTTTTTTAATTCAGGGAATTCTTTTCCTGTTCTTTTTCTTTTCCTTTAGCTTGATAAAGTGACATTTTAAAAGTCTTTATTAACTTATACTCGGGTCTAAGTTTATTAAATTTATTTTTAAGCGAAAGAAGTTGGATATGGAAACAATTTCTAAAAAAATAATGAATCTTATCTTTAGTGCATGAATTTTTGTGTGCTGTAAAAAATTTAGAACAGAAGTAGCAAAATTTTTTTTAAAAATAAAAATCACATTTAATGCAAATTATTTTTTGAGGACTTGTAAATAAAAATATATATTTCATCTTTCTCTCTTGTTTTCTAATGAATTCGAATTTTTATTATTATTAATTTTTTAAAACAAAAAGATGGGATTGTGGAATTATTCATTGAAATTTTCAAGTAATTGAACATGTTGTTCAATTACTTGAAGGAACAAAAACAGTGTTCCTAATTTTCGAATTCTTCTGCAGTTTGTAAAAATATTTGTTGTATTTTGATATGACATGCGTTTTAAGAAAAATAATTAACATTTTATAGAAATTTTTTATTTTATGAAAAAAGATGTCCTAAGTAGTATAATTCGTTGTTTGAAAAATGTGATTTTTTTATTTTAAGAAAATATAGTTTTTGAAATGAAATGCTTTGTAAATGCCGTGTTCATACATTATTTTCAACTGTCACTTTTAAATACATATCAATATTTATGAAATACACTTTGTTTGGAAAAATATTGCTTATAATTGCTGCTTATTTTACTGAGATGTTTAGATTCTTTTTTTCACCATCTAGTATGGTTAAGAAAATGTTATTTTTCATATTAAAATTAATGAAATGTACTTCATTAAATGTCTATTAGTTGAAAATTCCATTTTATTTATGATCGAATGCTCGAGTAATTTTATTTAACAAATTTATATTTATTAAGAGAATGGTGAATTTAATTTAGTATTTCTAATATTTGAAACATTTTCGATTCATTTATGTTAAATAGCTTTTTTTTATAAAAATTTAATTTTTTCATATGAATAAATTCTAGAGTATTTCTAGGAATACAAATTTTTCCAAATATTATGGAACTTACCTTTCTTTTTATAACTATTAATTTTTGCAGAAAGATATCTATAGGTAACTAATTGAAGAAAAAAAAATAGTAAAGCTTTGAAATGGAAGATTTTGTCTACATTATTATTAAAATTAAATATTTTTCTTCCAGGCTAAGCGAATGGGAAGAAAACAGAAAGGTGACAAGCAAAAGAATTTAAAAGATGTAAGCATGTCATGATTTTTATCCGTTATTTAGAATACTTGTCAACAATTCACTTAAAAAACAATGATAATTATCGGTAAATGAAACGATCGGAACAAAACTTATTGTTGCTCATTTTTCTGTTTAAGATGTCTAATGCATGTATAAAATTAATTCTAAAATATATCAAATATAATATAATTAATTGTTCCTAGCGGAGATATTGTCTTCGTAACTTGACCCACTGATCGCAATTTTGAAGTCCGTTGCCAATAGCCCTTGTGTTAGGTTTACATAAAAGACAGCACTGATAAAGGCAAACATCACTGAATTAATAATTTTGTTTTATGACTTGTGAATCTGGCATTTTCCTTAAAAAAGTTAGTTCTAATGTAAAAATTCATGGATGATGTTTTGGTAAATAAACGTTCATTTTTATAATTTAATGAAAGGAGTATTTTCTTAAATTATACTACTTTCTGTTGAGTTTGTTACTCAGAAGTACGTTATTGAATATTTAAAGCCTAACAGTTAAAGGAATTTTTAATACTTTTTATAAAGGGAACTCTTTTTAAATTTGGCAGAGATTTCGGAGAAATCTTGGTTTGTGTGCCCTAACACCTCGTGTTGCTTCGCTGTTCCACGTTTAAAAACAATAAATTCTTTTTATAGATTATGATAAGAAAATAGTTGATTAAATCATTAAGTCGTAAATATAAAAGAAACTGAATATGGGTTTTTCCTTCACTAAAGAATTTGTTATGTATAGTTAAGTAATATGGGTAAAAATTAGTAGTGAAAAAGGTATTGCAAACTTTATTATTGCATTTGAAACTAGAAATGATAGTTAAATTTTACCTTCTTTACGATGTCAAACATGAGATATAGTAATGCCGAAGTTTGTTTGGGGTTTAGGTACAGATGTTTTTATTTAAAACAATTGAGAACTATTTCTGAAATCTTTATGAAATATGAAAGTTTAACTTTCTAGAAAATAATTTAATTTTCTTGTACTTATCATTACGATTTTATTACCTTTTATCTGAAGTTACAGTACAGTGAATATGTTGAAATATACTGTCTTGTTCTTAGCGTCATAAAAATAAGTTTATTTTGAGATGTTCATGTATCAGAGGAATACAAGTTCTCCCTTAAACCTCCAGGGATATCGTTTAAATTTTTAAAGAGTTATTTTATAAAATATAAAACAAGATGAATCGATGTCTCATGGTTTCAAACTCTTCGTCGTGGAAACAATTTGATTCCCTTGAGAATGTATTTCTATCTGGTACTTTTATTCATGTCTCTTTTCTGTACACTCTGTCACACACACACAAGTCTCAATCACCCAAACTGCAAACAAAAACTTCAGAAAAGTCCCAGGGATCGATATACCCTAGACGATACGAAAAATACATTTTTATAGATTCAATAAAGAAAAATTCAGGTTATAACACATCAAATAAGCTGTAAGGAAAGACTCAAGATATAAAAAAGTGTTGTAAAAACACATTTTTATTCAGTTTTTGTTATATCTATCTATTGTAATGCTTTTGAAGGGCTTAAATTTCTCTGAAGTGTGTTTTTATCTCTCTATGATTTATACTGACATCAGACGTAAACGCCTTTTTGAAATATATTTTTTATTCAGTATATTTGCGGTTCTCTTTCTTGAACTTTGTTCTTGAGAACAGAGTGACAAATAAGGAACGAAATACATAAATATGGATAGGCACTTCCTGAAATGGAGCCTGTCTGTCAAATTGTCTGGTCTCATCTTCGATCTTGAGGATTGTAGGTGGCGCTTCTTTGTGTGAGATATGTCTGTCTTACAATCTTTTTCCTTTGAAAAGGGGTGTTGTGTTTGCTTTCAGTATTGATGATTCTGCTGGATTTTTGAAAGAAAGGAAGTGTTTATTATAAAACTCGTAAGAATTTTCTTGCATAGAATCAATGGAAAATTTCATGGAATTTTATTAAAACGAATTTGAAGCATAAAATAATCCATGTGTTACCTCTAAAAATAGATTTCTCTTCCTACGATTAATATAAGAGTTATAGCGAAAATGTAATCAAAATTTTTTTTCAACTTAAATTAACCAAATTTTTCTAAAAGTTTAATTTTATTCCAGTGTTTAAGAAAAATTACATTTTTAAACTTCAAAAAGGAATTTGAACGCAATACTTTCGTAATAAACCAAATTTATTGATAAAAAATATTTGAATTTCTCAAATGATTCATAAGTTTTTTGAGCAAAACATGTTTAAAGCGTCACAATCGCTTCTTTATTGCAATTAGTAAAGCCAAAAAGAATGTAACATATTTATTGCAAAATTAAATTCTCAACAAAAATTTCCTCTGTTTCAAACCCATAGGTTTATTACTCTAGTAATTTCCTCTAAATGAATATCTTATAACGAATAATATCTCTTATCCTACGATATGTTTTTATTTTCTTAAAAGAAAGTACTGCCTTTCAAATTTTTATACATTATTACGTAGTAGAACGGCTTTTAAAGACAGAAAAAGGTCCACGCAACAAATAGGCAGGCTCTTTTAAATTGCAATTTATTCAGGATCTCTTTGGTAATTACAATATAATTTTTCTAACAAGAAACAAATTACACTGCTGGCCAGCGTAAATGCAACACCAAGAAAGACAAGAGATAGCGCAACAAAATTTATTTTGTAGATAACATGTTGACCAAGTATCAGATGATTAAATTTATAGACTTCTGTGAAGTGTGGTTCCGGCCAAAATCAGTAGCCAGAGTAGCCGCCATTGTTGGAGATCACCGCTGCCACACGCCTCGGCATTGATTCAAAGAAACTTTGGATGTGTTCTTGGTGTACAGCAGACCAAGCAGCTTCCACACGTTACCAAACTTGATCTGGTGTGGCAGCTGGGGGTGTAATCTGGGTCAATCGTTGAGCAACCGTGGACCACATGTTTTCTATCGGCGAAAGATCGGAGAGCGAGCCGGCCAGGAAAGAAATTCAATGTGGTGATTGACGAAGAACCTTTGGACAATGAGTAACACGTGTGGTCGCGCGTTAGCCTGTTGAGATATGGCTGTGGCCAAGCCCTGAAGGTAAGGAAGGACAACTGGCTCCAACACCTCTGAGATGTAGCGCTGGCTGTACCGGCAATGCGTACAAGAGGAGTACGAGAGTGATATCCAATACCGCCCTATACCATAATACCCGGTGCAGGACCAGTGTGGCGGTGCATAACGCAACTGTTCAGCATCCTCTCTCCACGGTGTCTCCAGACTCGAATCCGACCATCATGGTGTTGGATACAGATGCGTGACTCGTCAGTAAAGACCACTTCATTCCATTCTGCCGCCCACATCCTTCTTTCATCGCACCATTGGCGGCGGAGACGACTGTGGTTCTTCGTTAAGGGTAGACCAAGCAATGGTCGTCATGCGGACAGACCACTCTGCTGTAAACGGCGTCGAATGATACCCGCAGACACTGAATGATGCGTTACAGACTCAATGTGCTGTGCTATGGTTCATGATGTGACTGAGGGATCCGTCACTGCCATGCTTACAATTTGCCTGTCCTCGCGTGAAGTGGTGCACTGAGGTGGATGTGATCGACCATGTCGGTCCGTCGTACCCTCCTGCATCCAACGGTCACATATCCGCATTACAGTTGTTTGGTTTCGTCCAACACTACTACCGATTTCCCTGGAAGATAATCCACAATCTCGGTAGGTCGCTATCCTTCCTCTGTCGAACTCGGATACTTGATCAAAAGCTGATCGCTGTTTCCTACGAGACATAACTGATCGTTTTTTGAAAAAACCACAAGAAAAACCCAATTGCCGAACTTGAAATCGTCGAAATCTCCAAGCCTTAAATAGCGCTTTGAGGTGGCGCCACAGGCGTGCGTGATGTGTGTCTGCGCTGAAATTCTAATCATCTGCATATCTCACCTCCGCTAATGCATGCAGTAAATTTCATGTTATTTGCGTGCTTCCTTCAGGGTGTTGCATTTACGGTGGCCAGCAGTATACATACACGTTCAAATCTACATTACGTCAGATTGAAAAATATACAAATATTAAACCCAACAATTCAAATCCGCAATCGCAATTTCACAAGGTAACTGAAATGCACAGTCACTGTCAAATGTTTGACTCCTAATGTTGTTTTTCTGTGCATTATACCTTTATATAGGTTTTCAAGCTATTCTATTTCTCGTCAAATAATCATCTTAATTTCTTCCAGATTTTCCTAGGAGCATCCGTATTAGTCACCAAATTTGGTGGCATGGTAAACTTTTCTTGTCAAATAATCGACATAGAAATTTTCAGAATTCATTTGACGACCAAATTTTTTTTCAAGGTCACCGTTGTTCATTTACTAGCATTGAAAGTGTAATCTCCCTTGGCCTACGAACAATCTTTTCGGCCATAATACTTTTTTGCCAGTTAAGTGAACAAAGTCTGAAAAATAAACAAAATCGATTAAAAATTGTATAAATTCTGTCAACACATTGCATCATAGATAAAGAGAGAGAACAAAGTTTTCAAGCTCGTCGATAAAAATCTAAGTGTCAATGCATAATAAAATGGCCTATCTCATTTTTTCCGGGTATAGATTTTTATTTTACTTCAACGTGCTTTCGTAGAATTTAAATTTACTCGGATGCTCTCCCATCCATCTTTTTTTCATCTGGGCATCATACGCAAACTGCGTTGAAAGCTTTTTTTTTAATCAAAATATTTTTTAGACTTTGTTTACAAAGATTTCACTCTACTCTAAAAGCTCATGGCGAAGAAAAGAAGGCAGTAAACAAAATACGAAATATGGTTTTTGTTTGTAAAACGTGCCGTTGGTGTAACTATTAGATCTTGTTAAAACCAGGGTAACTTTAAGGGGTGCTTTACATGTGTAACTCGAAACTTCATCCTGGTTATTAATTTTGGATAAAATATTGGCTATTTGTACCAAGTAAACTTCATATGTAAAATAACATAATAGAAAACGTTTGATGTTTTCATCATTTTGATAAAAAAAAAACATGTATTAAATACACTGCTTTTTTCAGTTTAAAACTTTTATCTGTAAAATTTTATTTGCAGGATTTTCTAAGCAACGGTGGTTCTGTGATCCGCGTGCAGATGTCCTCTCTGCGTCACCCCAACAGCATCGCAGTTCCCGTCACAGATAAGACGACTGCGGGGGAGGTCGTTGAGAAAGTTGCAGAAGCCCTCGACCAATTAATCGATCCCCGTCATCACACCTTCGTGTCTACTGACCAACAAGAAAATAGGGCATTCTTACAGAGACCCAGGTAAGGACATTAATATTTTCAGGTGCTTTGTGAGTTGTAATACATTCATTTCAATATATGAATTCGGCTGTATTTATATTTAACGTTTGGCAACAACCTATGATTCATCTTGTAGGACTTTGCAAATTAAAACTTTGGATAATCGCCTTATTCCAACAAGTTGAGTTTCAACGAGTCATGAATTTTATATTACTGTATGAATAAATGGTTATTCTTACAGAAGTAAGCTGTGGAAATGGAAAGAAAATGAAAATATATGTCTGTAATTCAATCTGGTGAATGTCTTAATAGTTGTGTGTGATAGACTTGTACACCCAAAAGAGTGCGGGAGGAGTAAAAGTGATAAGGTACAGGCAGGAAAGAGAATTTTGCGATTTAAAGAGAAATGTATCGGTTTGATTCAATGATCGTACAACAGAAATGAAAGTACGTTTATACAAAAATGTAAAGTATTAATATGAGTGAACAAGAAGAATTGATCAAACTGAGGTTAGCTGTGGGAAAATAAATTATATTGGATACATTTCAGTCTACTGTCATCTAAGAATTGCTTCATTTTTTCTCGCTATATTTTTCAAACTAATGGACTTCACGTTTTTTGAATATAGAAAATTGTTTTAGTAACAGGTAGGTGCAAAGATTTAACTGTATCGCTTTCAAATCCATCTTAAATTGTTCCAACTAAAACCAAGGAGCATAAAATTTGTAACTAACTTTAAGTCAACTATGACGTCATTATTTTATTCCTTTTCTTTTAAAACTCTGTTGGAATAAACCATACAAAATTAAAATTCAATTTTATACCAATTACCATGTACAAGCCCAAACTATTAGCTATTTAAGTAAACTGTATAGATCATACGTTACCAAAAAGTCGTATAAACAGTAGCAATGAATGTGCGTGATTCACAATCTTACAAACCTAGGTACAGACTCGACTGACTTCCCAATGAGTAATGATGGTAGGTTTTGACCTAGACACGGACGCGTAACACAATGATGCAATCTTGCTACGGTTGCCAGTTGGTATATAATTCGAAATCCCCCAGGTGTTTGGAGAATAACATCTGACGATTAAAACTATCTGGATAACTATTTTATGGAGGCCTTGTTGACCACCTGATCTGAGGGTCCTGGCCCAGTTGGCCTTTATCTTCATAAGATTACTTAATCATCTTTATAGGGAGTGTTTTAGACTTTCCATGGAATGAATGTATAATCAAGCGGTAGCGCGTTAGTCTGCGCTGTAATCTAGTGTTAGGTTTCTATGTTTCTGCCAGAAGCTCTTGACCTTGTTAAGAGTATTTATTTGAGCTTCCAACCTATACATACTTGTCCAGAAGTACGACGTGCATGCTTGATAAAAAGGAATATCTATTTGGGAAGCGTCGTTAACCGCTTTTATTCCAATCCTTTGTTTGCAACCTGTGGAAGAAGGAGTAGCTGCAGTGGCGTAACGAAAAATATTAGGCCCTCCTTGCAAGGTCAAATTTTGTCTTTAACATTTTATAAATTGGTTAAATACCTAATTGGTTTCAGACAGTATTTGGGCCCTTTGGTAATGTATTTCTTGAACAATGATGTAGGCACTCTTCATCTATTTTCTCCTACTCTGAAATAAAAAAGAATGCATCTCATTCTTTTTCTCCTCTTTAAGTTCTTTTATTATCAGATCTTCCACTTTACTCTTTCATCTCTTGCAGACCCATGGACCCAACTACACTATCCTTTACTATAAAAACAACCTCAAAGTTCCATTCAGTCCCTTATCTAAGCAAGATTTAATGTTGTATTGAAACTTCTTGCCAGGTTTTTCAATGAAAGATATACGGTGTAAAGTGATTTTTTCCTAGTTATATTCCAACCCACACACCTCTCCAAAAATGTTTTACTTCAAGACATTAATCAAACTGGATGTATACTGAGTACCGTTGTAGAAAAAGTTGGATGTAACGTGACGTGGGGGGTGTCTGAGTCCTTGTGATTTTGATATATAGACAATAGAGCGAAAGTTATGTGTTTAAACTATTTTACTAAATGTTGTTGTTTCTGATGCCACCCAATAGATAGAGGTGTCAGATCGAGGTGCACGGAATTCATCGACGCAAATGAACGTCAAACAGGATACAGTATATTTTGGCAGCATTCCACTCCGATTTTGAGGGAGAACACCACTGGTGATGATCAGGGATCTCTCACCTCACTTTCTCTACCACCAACCTTTCGATAGGACTTTCGTCTCGACGAACATTTAAAGTGCCACACGACACTCCTGCATTATACATTTGTGAACATCCATGCCTTCTCCAAGATTCGAACCCAGGCCTTACGGCACCTCAGTCAGCGACACTAACCACCATACAGTCTGGGGGGTATTTTATAATTTAATAAATGCTTAACTTCCAAATACTAGAGTAATGCTGTAAATTATGGTATTTTAAGTTTTTAACCTTGAAGTACTTTTTATAATTTCAGAACGACTTCTGAACCAATAGTAATGCGCCATCGTTGCTTGATGGGAACGAAGAAAATTGCGGAAACATTGAAAGATCATTACCTCTACTTCATTCGAGAAAATGTTGGTAAGTGAAAATTTAAATGTTAGTTTTAGATATGTTAATGGATGTTTCTAAATATTAGAAAGTTCCCCAAAGAAATTCGTTTGCAATGTTTCTCTTGTTTTTGAAGATCTTTTTTTAATATGAAAGGACATTTTCCCCCGTTGATAATTACCATTAGAGATTACTTAAAGCACTTTGTGCTGTTCTCCATAGTCCCCATGAATAGTGATGAAAGTCAGTTAAATATTTTTATTTAAAAACGCAACGGAATTTTCTTATTAATTTTGTAACTGTGTATTATGCCTTTTATTTTCCAAAGAACCCCCTAACTATGAAACTCCCAGGATAGTGAGATTGTAATCCGGCTTTACAGCAGCAGTAGTTGCCTTGACACAAAACACTAAGAATAACCACAAACACAAATAATCAAGACCAATGAATTTATTAAACTAATTTTTCCCTCTTAATAGTTGCAGTATCAGCTAATATTCCTCGTATCTGCTATTGCCATCCTAATTGGATGTCCCAAGCAGCTGAAGTGCTTTCTATCGAACACTAATCTTCAGCACAGCCAGCCACACTTAGAAAGAATGTGGTTGCTATGAAAAACCGTCCATGTTCTTTGTAAATATTTGTTGTCCTAACCTAAATTAATAAATAATTGTTACACTAAAGGAGGCTTAACTATAAACCCAATCCCGAAATAACTACTTTTAGTTCACAATCAAACATTTGCTTCTCTGAAATATTTTCAGACATTTAGACAGAAGCTCCCGGATCCAGCAGTCCGTAAGACTTATTGACGTTGATAGTATATTTCTCGGATAAGTGCCAGACTTTAAGTACAGAAATACTAACTAGTTGAAAAATTAGTTTCATCAAGGGAAAATCACCACACTGTTAATCACTAACCTCTCAACTAAGAACTATCCATTCTCATTTTCACTTTTATTCAGACATAACTCATAAACGCACCCAGACGGCAATTTCCAGATTTCTCAGTGGACATTTAAGAAATCTTACCTTCCAGGGTGGCCATAAACCCCATCCGATTTGTCCAAAATGTAACAACGAGCAGGCTTCCCCGACTCCTATTCTTGGATGCCTGGGTTTGTCCTACGATGACTTGCTAGGTCTTCCTATGCTAGTTTATGACATTTTGAGGGTGAATAAACTCGTAGATCTCGTGTAGCAGAAGCTAGACAAGGAGATAAGTAACAACAACAACAACTTTTAGGCAGATTGGTTATAATTCATGTTTACTGTAAGGCAGTGCCGATTAAAACCTAACATGGGGGAGGGCATGACACGGAAAATTCACTTTGAGACTAGACACACTAGACCCTCAATGTAATTGCACCGAATGGACAGTCAAATGATACGAAATAGCCCGTTCAAAATTTATACTTATTTGTAAATAAGCTAAGTTTAATCGAGCTCCATTGGCGCAGTGGCTTAGGTGGTAATGTACCTGCATACCGCGCGGTTGGACAGGGTTCGAGTCGCGCGATCGATCAGTTTTCTATTTACTGTTAAATATATAATATAATACATGTGTTATTAAAGTATATAGCTATTTCACTTTTTAAAATACAAAATATCATTTAATATAATAGATTTATATATTTGAAAAAGACTTAATTGAAAAAAGAAAATATAACTGCTCCATTTCGCGACTCGAACCTTATCCAACCGTGTGGTATGCAGGTACATTACCATTTAAGCCACTGCACCAATGGAGCTCGATTAAACCTTTTTGAATGTATGTTAAGTATTAAATTTCGAATGCTTTTTTCTCCCAATTGACTGTCTATTGGGCACAATTACATAGAGGGTTCAACAACCTAATAGAGTGCTACTATCACACAAAAGGAATTTCGCATGTAGTGCCTTCCCCTTGTAAGACTAAAGGATATTAGAAGGGAACCTCGCAAGATAACCGGTTATAACCATTTTAATAAAAGAATAATGTTTTCGTGAGTATCCGCGAATTGATTCGAAAAATAATTTTACAGAGTTGATATACACTTCTGAAGTACCCAGGATTTTTATGACATTAGCATTACAAACCCGCTTCGTATTTCATGATGTTGTATGATTATGTAGTGCTTTTAAGTTATTGAGAGAGAAATCTAAATACTAGTAATAAGTTATCGATTGTAAAGAAAAACATTCTTTTAGCTCTCGCCTTTTGATTTAATAAAAGGACAGGGCTTGAATTATCGCGCCCGAAGTACTCTAAGATTCAGTTTCCACTAAAACTGTACTTGGATACAAAACATACCAGCTAAATTTCAAGTCTGTAGGGCTAATAGTTTCAGAGATGTGATGAATGAAGGAGTGGAAGAGAGTAACTTTTTTCTATGTATAGATTGCGCTAATAATCTCTTAAAAAGGTATTTCATAAATATAAACATTTTGAGCATTAAAGATTTCTTTCTTTCATTGGAATATTTAATTTTTTTTTCTTTTAAATTCACATAAAAAAGTGAAAAGCGTCTCATTCATCACGATATCTCCGGAAATATCAGACCTTGTAAGTATGCTCCTTTCATGGAGTAGATATTTACTGAGAAAGTGTTTTTTGTGTGTTTATCCATTTCCCAAGCGGGAGTTGCGAGAAGTTAAAGGTGCTTTCCAGATTTTGAACTAATAAATGTGCAGACCTGAAATTTGGTAAGTATGCTTCTTTCGGTAACTAGAGATTCACTAACAAGTTCTTTGGAAATCGACTCTTAAGGGTTGTTACAAGGGATTGTAAATAAACATCCCTATTTTTGAACTCTTAGACCCACATACTTGAAATTTCATTAGCATGTTTCTTTTTTTGAATAGGGATCCACTAAGAAAGGATTTTATGAAAATCCATTCCCATGGGGATAAAAAATTTAAGTTTTTAAGTATTATACTTAGATGCTTGAAATTTGGCAAGCATATTTATTTTATTGAGAGGAGATCCACTAAAAATGAACAACTTTAAGTAAATGTATTTGGGGGAAGAGTTTACGGGAGAGTGATAGATAATTCTGTTTTAATTTTAGAAATTCAAGTCCTGTCCTTTTTAAATCGAGAGGTGGGAGTTATAAAAAAAGTGTTTCAATACAGTCGTGAACGCTTAATGCTAGACTTAGATAACATTTATATGTATATAAACAGTATATGTATATATCCGGCTAGTAAAGTAATAAATTATAACACGGTGTAACATGTTTTCAAATAATTCATTACAACTTATTCAAAGTAACCCCCCCCCCTTCTTACGACACAAAGATAACATGCATCTTTTCCTTTTTCCATGTGAGGAAGTTGAATTTAAAACGAGCTAATAAAAGTAAAATAGTCTCGCTCGAGAAATCTAACATACGTGTAGAAATTTCTATCTTGTATTATGTATCTGACTTCTATTTATTAGTTTTCTTCCCCGTTGCTTATTAATGATCATAAATATTATTTTCCGAAGCTTTAAATCCCGAGAGCACAATAGAGAATGTTTAATATCCAACGAACACACTGGTTACTTAATAAAGAAGTCAAACAGTTATTTCTCCCTTGATGCCTTTATGACTCGTGCAGCTTAAGGCCCTCAGTTGTTAAAGTATGCATTATTTATTTGAAAAGATTTATAACACCTCTGCAACTATAAATAGAGAGCTGGAGTAAAAGTATGTAGAATCTTGCTCCACCATCAATTTTTCCATCTTATGTTAGAGGGGGAAGTATTTTTAAATTAAAAAGTTAATTTTGTGATGTAGCGTTCGCTATAAACAAGACTTAAAAAAAAAACGATCGTCTTTAATAATTTTCAGCAAGCTCACGTGCAAAAAGTTTATATTAAGAATTTCCTGCGTAATTTTTTTTAAAACAATCTTATTTTGATGGAGAAGAATTCAGATGAATAAAAAGTAAGGGGAAACGGAACAGATTCGAATTATTGATGAAGAAAAAACTTGAATTTCATCATGGACTAATTATGAAATGTGTTAGAGTGCACATAATTAATAAACGAAAGAAAGATTCTTGTTACTCTGTGGTACATTTCTATCAATACATAAACTTTTTTCACTATATTGCGACTTTGTAGTGATTTCAGTTCAGAGGAAAATAGTTTATTTAAACACGTAAAAGAATGGATTGCTAGTTTCTTGGAAAAAAATCATACTTTGAACATTGGTATTTAATTTTATGGCAAAATAATTTGGCACAGACACGATTCATAACATTTACTCCTTATTTTAAGGTCACATGAAAAGTAAATTCATACTTTTGACTTAAGAATTGTATATTATTATTAACCCTCTTAGTTGGATATTTCATGATGTTGTATGAATTTATACAGTTTATATATAAACTATTGATATCTAAGTCCTAGCATAAAACGTTCAATTGTTTTGGAAAACATTCTTAAAGCACTCGCCTCTGGATTTAAAAAAGACAAGATAGAAAGAAATTTCTGAAGTTGAAGTAAAATTATAATTATGTACCTTTCCCCTTCGTCCAAAGTGGATCTCTACTCAACAGAATAAACATGCTTGCCAAATTTTAAGTCTAAGTCAATAGTTGAAAATGGAATTTTTTCATCAATATGCCCCCGTAACCCTCCAAGAAAGTCGATTTCCGCAAAATCCGTTCATAAAAAGAAGCATACTTACCAAAGGTCTGAAATTTTGAGTTTTTTCTAAGGAAATGCAGTAAAACTAGAATATTTTTACATAAGATAGAAACTTTTAAATATTATATCAGATTTAACTCATTATTATCTGCTAATAAAATACTTACTGAAGAATCAATTTTCCCTATTTTCAAAAATATGCTCGGCGTCACTCAGTCAAGTGTAGGGGGATTTTTTCTTTCCCAGAACAGATAACCTCGTGCCCGTTTATCGTTAAGTTTCGGGATGCCCTGTATATTTAGGTCGAGATTGTGTTTTAATTGAGCATATCTTTCCTTCCTGAATGAAGAATTATGGAGATAGGTTACCCCAAATTCTTTCGTTGCTCCTTTTATTACTTAATTTTAAATTCGAAATAACTATTTGAAAAATTTTTCCTTACGATTTAATAGCTATCTAGAAAAATTGCAAAAATTCGCGAACTTCTTGTAGGCTACGCGATCGGATCCCATCGCAGGTTTTAATCCATGTACCGACTAATTTCAATTTTCATAATAATTTTTAAATTTTCATTTTTATTACAGATTTATTGTTGTATTAATTTCTTCATTTATTATTACCTTAAATTTTTTCCTTTTTAGGTGAAAGACGTTTAGATCACAACATTACTATCCATAATATCATCGGATCCGGTTCCGGCCGGTTTGCATCCGGTACCACCTGGGAAATACGGTGTCATCATTGAAATTTGTGGAGACTGCACTGTGTCCGTAGTAATTCAAGGAAATACATTCTGATAACGATCTGTGCTACAGTAAGAGAAAGCACGTTGAAAAATGTATAATAGTTGCATATCTGGAATATCTCATGTATGTAACTGTGTAATCTAGGACTTTAGAATTGCAAATACAGTTGCTTGTGAAACCTGGCTAATATATTATCATAAGAAAAATATAAAATATTATAAAGAATCATTGTTTGCATAAAATCGGAAATTTGTTTTCCTCAAACTTTTGTTGTGAATATTTAAAAAAGATTGTGTATGTATTGATTTCTATATGTTTAAAACGTTTTTTGATGTGATAATACTCTTTTTTTCTCATGTTCTTTACATTCCTACTGTATTTATTATTTTGATGTAAAGTAATAAGAGTAGTCATCGATGAAAACGTGATGAAATATCGATATAAATTTTTTTTCATGATAGCTAATTTCGTGTGTTGATACATGAAAGTGGATAAATACAATTCCAGTTTTGAAAACAGATTTTCGTTCAATAAATGCTTTGTTTCAATATGCAAATGAAATTTTTATACGTAGAAAGAAAAATGGTTATAAACCAACCATGTAATTATATTGTTATGCATGAAAATGATTAAACTGTAACTGTTTATGACCTAAGGAATTCACGAAACAAAGTGTTCCAAAATTCTAAATGCCACATTTTCTGATGTAAATTATGTTTTGAAAACTAATAAAGAGGATCAAAATTTCATTGTTTTTAATTTTTGCATATTTCACTCGCGGGTTGTTGTAACCTAGTATCAGTCGCGAAATCACGGTGGACGTTGTTACAGTTAAGCAATACATTTGAGTCCTGAGGGCATTTAAGGCCTGCCTAGTTGATTAACTTTAAGAAAAATTTACCTTCATTTTAGTTGCGCATTCACAGTTCAAATATTAGTCCTTATTTTCAGTTTTTAAATATTTATTATTACGACACGAGCACACACAAACATTAAATATAGCATTTCTATTTTGTGGGTAGGCATACCGACGATTTCGGGACTCCGCAATTGGACAAAGTTGTTTAGACTGATAGCATTCCCCATCGGTTAGGGAAGGTTCACGCAAATTTCTCTTTAGAGGGAGTACTGTGGAGCAAGTAGCCACTCTTATCAACGCAACACGAAAGACGTTGGGTATCGACAGGGACGTCCTAAGATCTCTTAAGGCCCTGGGCCCTTACCCAAAAGTAGCCCCCCCATGACCCTTAAAAGTAGACAGTGACACACGTTGTCAAATACTCTTACAAATAATAACCCGAAACAAATAAATGTGCATGACTTACAATCGCGCAAACCGGTTCGACCGACTGCCACCTTTTGACTGAATGAGTAATAATGGTGTATGGTAGTAGGGCCTAGGCCAAAACATGGACGATGATGATCACACATAACCAGTTGACAAATAGTCCGAAATTCCCAGTTTTTCGGAGAATACAACCGGGGATAACATTTGACCGTTGCAATTATTTGAATCATAATCTTAAAAAGGCTGAGTCGAGAACGAGTCGAGGTCCCAATTATGGCCGAGGCCCTGAGCCCGAACCCAGTTGGCCCATGCCTTAAGAAGTCCCTGGGTATCAACCTCGTAATTTTGAATCAAATCTGCAGGGGCTTGAAGAGCTTTTCACTTGCCAAAGTTATTATATACATTACACCTAGGTGAAGATTAAAGCCTCCACACATTTATAACGTACATCAATCCCTCTCGATCTTCCAACTCGACTGAAACCATGTTACGTCTTTAAGATCACGACCACAAGTTTCTACAAGATTGTGCCATAATGTATACAAAAACTTGAGATCATCCGCTGACTCAAACACAGCAAACGATTTTAATTTTTGTCTTTGGAGAGGGTGTGCAATATTTTTCCAAAAATTGCAATCTTTCTCGCATGTTCTAAATCAGTCACAGCAAAATAAACGTTTAACAGAAGAGTGCAGAAGTTATTTCTCAGTCTTAAAAAAGATCCCATCGGAGATTTTTAAAGGTTTTTAAACATTTACATATCAAAAGGATATTTATTTATCGAGCATTTAAGAAGTTTTCTGAGACCCACAGCGCTCCAGGGTGTACTAGAAGCGGTCGTTTGCGCTTGGTGAGAACACCAGCTCTCCTCAAAGGAGTTACGGACAGAGCACGTCGAAATCCTTATCAAAATATTCTTTTTTACAGATGGTCAAGAACAATGTTTCACATAGTAAACGAAGACCTTGAAATTGAGAGGTTATCGAAGAACTGTTGTGTGACTATTTTTTTACAAAGGGATTAAAGCGTCAGAGATGTTTAAAGGCACTGATGCGGCGGCGCGCTAATAACGGACGCTTCCTGCTTACCGGCGCGAGACATTTTGACATTGAAGAATCTTTCAACCACCACAATCACCAAGGATTTCCCAAGAAGCTGATGAGAAGAAAAAATATGTGCATAGAGCTTATCATCCAGGCTCCACAATAGTTTGGTAGGGTTCAGATATGAAGGCATCACGTTTCAGGATAGGTGTGAAACCTACGGTAAAATTTATCAATACACTATCATAGAACCCGTAGTGAAGAACTTACGTTCCCCTGAACGTAAACTTGTTCAATGGAAACGGTTGGACATTACTCAGTTCCTCTAATAAGGCGAAGACGACCCTGGGCTGTTTGAAAGAGAATGTGCCGGACTTCATAAAACACAGATTGACGTACAGCCTTCGAAATTTAAATCCCCTCCACTCTAAATTGTAGACAGTATTGTAAGTAAAGCTACGTCAAAAATAGATTAGAACAGTTCTAAACATTCTGGAACAATCAAAATTCCCTTAGAGTTAGTGCGTGCCTCAATGGGTGAGTGACCAAAGATATTTAAAGCCCATGTGAAGTCAAAAGTTGATCAATTCTAATAAAAGACGCATATTGTTAAATTTAAATGTCAATTTAAACTTTAAAATATTTAGCTATAAATTTCATTACAAAGTATTTTCTTAGCTCCTTAATAATTGTATTAGAACTCATGGACAGGTGCAATGGCTACTTGCCAAAGCTCAAAGTCCTCACTTGTGGAAGTTTGGAGAGTGAAGTCCAGCTATGCCATTCTCATCAATTAACAGAGGTTTAAAATTACAAAGTCCTTCACCAACAGTCTTCGTGGTACTTTAGAGTGTGACATTAATAAAAATTCATATCAAATCTTTGTGGTCTCGATATTTTAAAGATCCAAATGAGAAATTTTATAAATTCCATTGATAATAAAATAAATCTTATAGGTATTTTTTTGTAGGAAATGTCACCTTCATAAAATTATATGAGAACTGACTGGTTTTAATCTAGGAAGGAATCATAGCTTCTTTGAGATATCTGGTGCATCTTTTGATTTTATTTTTATCTTGCTTAGAGGTAATGCATAAAGTAGTTTTATTATTTGCTGCATATCGCTTGACAGTATTTATGCACATTGCTCTGTTCTTCAAAAAGAAGCAAAAAATTCTTTGAATGAAACATTTTTTATCGCTGCAGCGCCTGGAAGAAAACTGATAACTTACAATTTCCTGTCTCAGAACTCATTCAAAAATCGAATCAAAAGCAGTACAGCGAAAAGGAAAATGTCATGCGCTATCTACAGCTGAGCTTTCTTTGATGTAAAATACAAATATATCGAAGGTGCAGAAGGAAAAAAAAATATCGTTACTTCTTGGTTTCGTATAGAATTTGTTTACGATTTGGAAAGAAAGAACATTATTTTTTTCTCATTTCCTTTTTTTTTTACGGTTTTCTGTACCTTCCCGGATGCATTTGTTTCCAATTATGTCTCCAAAAACTGTCAAAAAACGAGAGAAATAAAACTAGATTTATTCATTCCTTAAAAATTTTCAGAATTGCGAAAAACTTTCTTTTTATCGGAAAGTTCTTAGATATAAATTTACGATTCAGATATGTTCTTCATTTTAAATAAGATTTTTCCTTTTAAATATTAAGATTCATAATATTTTATTTGCACCAAAAAAATAAAGAAATTTTAGTGAAATTATACAAAATTTTTTGTTATTTTATTCAAATGTCTTGTTTATATTATTATTAAGCAAATTATTTTTAATAAAAATTAAAGTTTTTATAATATTTTTCTTGCATTTGAAAATTGAATTAAAATTACGAACCATATAAAACTGGAGTTCATTTTTTTTTAGTCTCTTGATACCCTACATTACGTTCAGAACCGTGATTTTGAAAAAAGCCTAGAAAAATGAATAATTATTTAGATATTTAGTGTCACCTAAATTAGAATATAAGTATAAAATTCTTTGAAAAATATTACAAAAAAAAAAAGGTTTAAATGTAATTTTTAAGGAAGAAAAATGAAAAAAAAGTGATATTATTTCTAAACATTATCCTTTTATGAAAAAAAACTTCTATATAATAATAATATTTTGCCCTTTTTTCGCTAGCACTTCTGTATAGAACCTAAAACAAGATTTTGGAAATATATAATTTAGGAGAATATTTATTCATATTTTAATATATAAGAATAGAAAAATTTTAACAACAACGAAACATTGGTTATTATTTTAGTGGATTTTAAATCTGAAGCTAATGTAAATTTTTCTAAAAACTTTGTCTAGACAACGTAGAGAATTTTTCACTGTAAACAAACAAATAATATTGTTATAGAAGAATTTTCAATAAAAGGAAAATATGTTTAAAATGTTCCTTTTGCCAAAAATTACTTTGAAATATTTTTTTTATTGTAACAATATTCTTAAAAAACTTATATGCATAATTCAAATGTGTGTGTGTGTGACACTTAATTATATATATACCTTTTAAAATCATTGTTCCGATCATTATCGGATATTTTAATTTTAGAACTAGCTCACATCTTTAAATTTCTTAATGATGTTTTAATTTAAGATATATGTATGTTGTCAGTGTTAATTTTTATTAAATATATATATATATATATATATATATATATAATTTTTTAAAGGTATTGAGACTTTCTTTAAAACAGATGCTGTGAAAGTCGTCATTATATTCTTAAAAAAATTACTCGTGAAAAATATTAATTTTAGTACTTTTTTCCCTCATGATAGAACATTCTAAAAATTACTATTTTTAATTTTTTAGAGATATGATTGTTTTTGAAAAAAGTATTTTAAGTAATTCTTTAACAAATATTCCCCCATTCAAAAATTCCACCAACCGAAATCCCCCCCCCCCCAATAAAGTACAAACATATGAACGTTTTTTGTTCAAAATTTTCTTAATTCAAATTAATTTAAAATGTAAATATTGTCTGATGTTTGAAAAAGAGAGTTTAGCTTTTTCGAATTTTAAATGAACATGGAGAGTCATTTGACTTTATTCGAAAACTATATATTAAAATAAGGGTGAGAAAAATATTTCAAAACATAGATGCAAAACGTTCAACTGTTAGAAAAACAATGGAATGGTTGAAATTTTGTAAAGTTCTTGGAAAAAGAGTTTTTAACACTAATTGTCGATGATGGCAAATGATCCCTCTCACCTCTCTTTCTCCCCCACCAACGTGAGGTCTTTGAGGCTTGAAAAAGTAATTATATTATAAAGAACTTTAAAGGCATTAAGTCTAGAATGCACAGCAGAAGCAACATGTCCATGACCATTCGAAAACGCTGATTTAAATCAAAGTATATTTTGATTAGAAGCTAATCTATCTCGGGACCCCGAGAAAAACAACAATTAATATCAATATGGAAACGCAAGGAGTCATTTAATTAAAAACAAAAAAATTAATCCCCGTGCGATAAAAAGATCCTATGCTACTTCAAAAATAATAAAGTAAAATTGCAGGACTATGCTTTTAATGTAACATTTTCTGCAACAAATCACATGCACTTAAGGAAATTTAAATCACCATTAGAAAGTTCCGGATTTCTACAACAACAAGCCTAGTCAGGAACTCCTCCCCCCCCCCCAAACTCGATCTTCACCACAGAATTCAAACGGAGTGAGAGCGTTAAGAAGCTTCTCTAATTGCCTAACACGAGCTTAGCGAACATAAAACTCGTAGTTAGAAGGCTTTATTATGACGGGTGGGCTTCGAAATGCTAATTCACCTGTGTTGCGCACCAGGGAAAACGGGAGCAATAAAACGGGATACTACAGGAGCTGTTGGATAATCACATTGTCGCGTTCGCGTTGTTGCTGAAGCCGGTGTCGGGCTTATTTGGGGGGGGGGACTTGTTTTCTGAAATTTATGATTATTATACCCGAGAGACAGAGAGAGGAGGATTTACTTATTCTTTACCGAGATATTTACATGGAAAATGTATGTTTAGGGGTAGGTCCGTTTTGTCGAGAAGAGTTGTTTAGTTTGGGAGAAATGTTAACACCCAAACCTAAATGAAAGTTTAATAGCATTGTCCTAGTTTGGATAAAATATTTTTTCTGCAAAATTCTGTGAAGTTGTCGCTAGTATCAAAGTGTTTCTTAAATTGATTGATTTTTTTAAACGTTGTTCTCAGAAGCTACACGACGGCTATTAGCGACAGACCTCGTAATTTTGAACTTTAGTCAACCCGAGACCTGAGCTGGCATCCCACTCTCCAAACTTTTATATCACATCCACGTTAGGAGTTTAATTCTTGACAGAATTTACGTGTATAAGTTCTTCTTTTCGACGGGTACTAGGACTCGAACCAAAGACTCGATAGAAACAATCCGGCCATGAATTCGTGACCATGACCATTCAGATACTACGACCACATGTGAAAATAAGAGTAAGAATTGAATAATGAATCCGAGAATATTATCTTCTTGTCCCATAAGTTTCGGTACAAAAATTTGAGAACATGCGCTGTGACTTAATAATAAGAGGGCTGTTTTTTTAAGTAAGGTCCGTTAGTTTTTTTAAAAAAAATTAAAGGCAATATTTTGTTTAAAAAAACCCTTATTTTAGGATTGTACATACTTTTGCCTATTTTTCTACATAGTTGCCGAGTTTATTAATGCACCTGTCATACGTTAGAACTAAGTTTTGGAAACCCTCTTCAAAGAAGTCTGCCGCCTGGGTCGGACAGCCAAGAGTTCACGGCCGCTTTCACTTCTTCGTTGTCACTAAAGCGCTTCCCGCCAAGACTGTGTTTGAGGTGCCAGAAAAGGTGGAAATCGCTAGGAGCTGTATTGTGCATTGTCCAAAACCTCCCAATCAAATCTCATCGAACGACTCGGGTCTTAATCTAATCAAAAGATTTGATTAAGACCCGAGTCGTTCGAGAAGTGCGAGGCTCTCATCTTTAAACTTCCTGACCCATTTTTGAACTTTGCTGCAACTCATTGCTGCAGTGCCATAAACTTCTGTTATCTGGCGATAAATGTCTGCACCCGAAGTGTTTCTTGCACTCAAAAAACGGATAACAGACCTATCTCCCACTTGGCGGGGGATTCAACCATCTTAAACATTTTAATGACGCACAGCGAAGCTTACACGACTGCTACAGAGCTGGAAATGGCGCAAATGTGTTCGTAAAGGATGCTGGTCAATGACGCGAGACTTCTTGCGGCGTACGCGTGAACTAGGGAACTATACGCGCCAACGGACCTTACTTAAAAAATAGCCCTCGTATCAGACGATTATAAACAAGGCCGGATCTACGTATGGGCTAAATGGGCTGCAGCTCAGGGCCCCCAGATTCTAGGGGCCACCATTCCCCGTTGAAGATAACAAACAGAAAAGGTGCTTACAATCAAAATAGTAATAAAATAATAAACCAGTAAAAAAATACAAATCAAAAATAAAATGTCATAAAATTTATTTTCGAAAGCAAGAGCAATTTACTTTTGTTCTTCCACCCTACCCCGAATACACGGAAATTAATAATCATTAATTTCGAAAATCGTCTGTATATTTTATGTAAATACCTTAATACAAACAAATTAAAATAGTATGCTGGTGATTTTCTTTTAGAAATTACACTATAATTGGATGTAAAATGTTTAAACCTCAAGAGAATTTCTTGTTTTTCTCATGATCAGAGACAGCCTGTGAGGTCTAGAAACAATGATTTTCATCTAATTGCTAGTGGCCAAGGTACCGAACTCATGGCAGGTGTTGGCGCCTGCGTGCGCCCTCTACCTTCCGTATGTAACACTAAGCGGAAGTTGAATAACTGTCGGCAATCACTGACGTGGGTAACAACTGCTCTTACTTCGAAACCCACAATCACTTTACTCATAACCTTTTAATTATTATCTGTTAAGTTTTATTAAAAAATTAGTCGAAAGACTTGGTCCGTCGAATTATTTAAAACTCATGACACTCACGAACAGCAGGCATGTCATGAGTTCCAGACTAGTACCACTGAAGACTCTCCGTGTAGGGGGAGCAATGCAGGTGCAATCTGTCGAGAGCTCAAACGTTCTCCAGTATATGTGGTGTGATAGTTAGGAGAGGATGTGCCAGCTCAGATATCGTCCTCGTCACTTGACCATGGTTCAAAATTACGAGGTCATCGCCAAAATCTCTCGTGTAGCTGAACAGTGCGACGTTAATATTCATTCACTCACATACTTTGCATCTAACTGCTGAGAAATTGATTGGCCTCATCAAGAACCAATATTACGTAGATTTAACAGGATAAAAACCACTGTTGCCAAATTGCCCAGGCTAAATTGTTCGAAAGAATTCCTTTTTAAATAAAGTTTTAGCAAAAATATCGATTTTACAAAAAATCCTGATGTGATGGGAAAAAATGTAGGTCATTTTCGAAATCACACACCAGCACACTAAATAATATAAAAACCACTGAAAGCCTCTTTTGTACTTCTCCAAAAGTGTAATTTTGTTGCTCGGTGTAATTAAAAGAGTGTCTATTAAGTACACTCTATTAATTGCAGTCTATTAATACAGTCTATTACACTCTATTATTAATACAGTTTATTAATTACACTCTTTTGTACATGGCGCCGCTCTGTGATAGAGTCTTTCACAGAGCAGCGCCGATGAGCATAGAGCATTTATACAAACGTAGTGGCACTATTTCTGTAGCCATTTATTTTTGTGTAATAAGAATTCTAAGTTACAATATTATACTGATTTGGTGCTGAGTCCTATGCATAATACTTGAAATTAAAAGATACTTAGGTGCCTGTTTATTGGTTTCAAGTAAAAAGTAAGTACAAATACACATTTCTAAATTATTTAGGAATAAAGACACGGAGTGGGAAGATTGGTAGTGTTTTTTGTTTGACTTGCAGCAAACTTTTCTGAAACAAATTCTTAATACACAAACGGCTTTTCTGATTGGAAACACGTAAGAAGTTTCTTAGAAAATCAGGAAAATTCTATTGAACATATAAATTCAATCTTAGTTTGGTTGACACGAAAAGAAAATAAGTCTTTTTTAGATAAATAATTACAGGAGCAACTAAGAAAAGATACAGAATATTACCAAAATTTCCTCAAACGTGCTATTGCGGTAGTAAAGTATTTGGCTACAAGATGTTTAGCATTTAGAGCTGAGGTACTCAACTTTTTTTTACGCCGAGTCACACACATCTGAGATGTATTTTACGCGGGCCGCAACGTGAGGATTAATAGAGGGGGTGAGCTATAAGATCAAGGACATTTAAAATGTGAAAAATTGGTCAAAATATAGAATCTCATAATTTTGGATCTTATTTTAAAACTATATACCAAACTCTATCAAACAAAACTCACAAAATATAGGTTTCATTCACTTTTTAACCAGTTACGGGGAAATTTTTCAATTTCCGTATATCAATGATCCCAAGCCCCTTGTCTGCATTCTACTGTCATATAAACAAAGCTGCCAAGTACTTGGATAATTTGATTTTTTACTTTTGACAAATCCTTACATATTTTTATTTCAGATATTAATTTATCCATCGAGGATGTGGTAGCAAAGAGTTTTTATTGAATTACAGACTGAAATCAGTATTATCTGTATAAACTGTCTGTTCTTATTGCGCATTTTTGTTTCAAATTTTTTTCAAATATTTTTTGATTTTATAAAAAAAAAAAATATCTGAACAAATAACTGAATTCATCAAAGAGTACATCGGAAGCATTTAAGAAACACTCTAACAATTTCTGTAATAATTCTTAAGTTTATCATTAACAATTTCATATGTTTGTCAATATATATAATGTATTAAATTTTATGGGATGCTTTTGTTACCTCTGCATTTTGTGACATTACCACCTGCAAAATATTTATTGCTTTTTCAAAGGGTTTTTTTAAAGAAAATCAATTTATCTCGTCTTTAAATTGAACTTCAAGAATAAGAACCATTGAAAGATTTGTGTTTAGTAGTACAGTGACGATCAAAATTATATTTTTAATATATAACATTTTCACGACAAATCAAACAAGTTGTTGATACATGTTTGTTTTTTTCTACGAAATAGTCAAGATCCCAATAGTCTCGAAACAGCAAATATTTTTTAGACATGAGGGTTAATTAAAAATTAGTTACACCTATAAGATGGCCGCTACTGCATTGTTATTTGTTATCACTAACCATCACAATTTCAAAAAGAAAAAAAATATTTCACAATTTGTACCAGAACGACATCGATAGCAAAATTGAGATTTGATTGCTTGATTGATAGAGTTCTCGCTAAATTTTAAATACATTATTCCTAAATAATTGAATTTGTTATTTTAACGGACCTAGACCGGGTCACTCAAAATGATCGGGTGGGCTACAAGTGGCCCATGGGCCACAGGTTGCGTATCGCTGATTTAGAGGTACTGAGAAAGTTTTTAGTTCTCCTCATAATGGGGTAATTTTTTGGTACCCTGAAACTGCTAGCAGAGTTCGACTCATTCATTCGTGAATATATTGAACTGCGCGAATTACGACCAAAATCGTTAATATCGTACTTATCAAAAACAATATATGAGCAAATAGTTGCGATCATGAGCAAGCAAATCATTAAACAAATATATAACTCAAATAAATAACAATGACACTAAGTGCTATACAATAGTGATGGATTCAACAGCAGATTTGTCCCACAATGATTAACTTGCTATGATACTACGATAATGTTTAAGGGGAAAAGTGTATGAAAGATGTGTCTCATTAATTAAGATTAATAGTCACACAGGTTTATATTAAATTATCTTCAAGAATTTTTAGAAACAAATGGACTGCTATTGGATAATTGTAGGGGGCAGTCATATGACAACGCTGCCAATATGTCCGGTCCATATAATGCTGTGCAAGCTCTTTTAAAAGAAAAAAATAAATAAATTCGCTAATTATGTGCCGTGTTCTGCACATTCTCATGATCTAGTTGTGCAGAATCAGTTAAGGTTGCAACTGAAATAGTGAACTTCTTTGGTTTAGTGCAACAAATATATGTTTGCTTTTCTACTTAGATCTATAGGCAGAAACTTCTAAATCGTGAACTTAAACTGAAATTTACCTTAAAAAGTTCAAGCCAGACCAGATGGTCTTGTCACTACGATCCTTTTGAAGCCTCAAGAGATAAATATTGTAATATCATGAATATTTTTAAGGTATGTGACTACCTTCGGAGCACTTTTTTTGAAATATGTAAAATTTCACTTATGTAAACATATTTTTATTTGTAATGGGACATAAAAGTAAGAATTCAAACACAGTTTTTACAAAGTTATAAATATTTTTGGAAATATAGGGAATTTTGAGTGAAATTTTAGTGAAAAATTGCAATTACGGTAAGGATTGTGTTCAAAATTCTGATACATATATTCTAATAATATTTATACAGTACATAAATAACATCATTTTCTGTGATTATAACTATGAAATTTATAATACTTCTGTAAAGTTTTCAAAATATGTCAATTTTTATGCAAAAACTCATTTTTTTACCAAAAAACTAATGTTATTTTCTCACAAAAAGTGCAACAAAATAAATAAATATATACACAGGTATTAGATTATAGTTTAGACTACAGATAAAACTAAATTAAAGATTCTCTGAAAATTTCAAGTCAATATCTTAAAAAGAAATCTTGTAGTCAACCGTACCGTGAAGAAAAAAATTGAAAAACATAGTTTCTCAGAAAATGCATTTAAAGATTTTAATGCTATGTGAAAAATTTTCTACTGATTGTACATTTTTTAAACTCACCATATTTATAGCTAAAGCTCTTTTAAATTTCATGTAAAACTTATTTGGAATTTTTTATTAACCTTTTGCTGTTTTCCTGTGAATTTTATACACTATAACAATTGTCCTTTTTAGCGAATTTTGGTGAAAAATTGCAGTTACGACAAATTTTTTACACAAAATTCTAATAAGTGTATTCATATAATATTTATACAGCACATAAATGACATCTTTATCTGTGTTAGGTATCAAAAGATTTGTAATACTTGAAAAAGTTTTTTAAATACGCCAAATTGTATGCAAAACTCATTTTTAAAAAAAATTAATGCTTTTTTTTTATAAAAAAGCAATTAAATATTTATATATATATATACAGACATTAGATTTTGATTCATAACACAGATAGAACTACACAAAACATGTTCTGAAAATTTCAATTTACTATCTTAAAAATATTTTGTATAGTGAACTTTATCGTGAAGAAAAATATTGAAAAAGTTTCTCGTAAAACACATTAAAAATTTTTTTAACACAAAATAAATACTTTTCTACTTACAAAACATTTTCAAAACTCTCCATATTTATAGGTTAAGCCTTCTTTAGCTTCATTTTTAGCTAATTTTGACTTTTTTTTTGGCTTTTTGCTGTTTTCTGGAGAGTTTTGTTGAGGGTAATGACTGGCGTTTTGATTTTTGAATACGTTCTGTGTCAATTCCCATGTAGTTTTTAAGTATCATTGGATCAATTACCATACCTAAATAATTAAATGCATGCAACAGTCCTAAATAACCTGAATTATATAATAGGACAGCAATGTGTGAACCCAAAAATAAAGTTTTTCTTGTGAACAAAAATTTCTTTTGGTAAAATAGACCATAATACATTATTAAAACTTTCATTATTATTTTGGGTCATGCCATGGAGGCATTTTTTTAACAAATCTTTATCACAGAGTGCTAAGTAAGTGGGCTTTATCACTTTAATAACTGAATTTGAAAGGCCTGTTGTTTTGTCTATGTGTACTTTTTCATCGCATAATGCTCGTTTATACTTGCACCAGCTGTCTTCCCTGTAGGACATTGCCCATGCATGGGATTTTGATTGCTAGAGCAGCAGTGAAGAAAACAGCTTATTACAGCAGATTGCATTTTTCGAGACATCCAACATTGCTACGGATGGCAATCCCGTAATAGTTCTGCAGTTTATCGATAAATTTATCAGTTAGTTTGCCCTTTCCACCAAGTCCTTTGGTGTTCTTTTTTAGTTTCCTTAGACGTGAGCCTACTCTTTTTTGTATATGACCTATACATTCGAGTTTTGAGACACTGTTTTCCCCATATATATTCTTTACTTGTAAAAAGCCCTTGGAATCCCCATCACCATAGTACTCGGTGTACTGCAAGTCTCGTTTTATCAATGATCTTTCAAAAATTCTGAAAGCTCCAACAGCTTCCATATTTCCTGAGGATCCTTTATAGTTTGAGCATTCATGCGCAGATTTCACTTTCATTTCACACATTTTGCAATACTGAGTCATTACTTCCAAATCTAAAATTTTCCCAGTATCAATGGAAATAGCTGAGACACAACCATTAAGCGACATATGGCCTCTCCGCTGCCACGTGCCATCTACTGAAACACCACAATTTGTACTTTTTTTTAAATTTCGCACTTCTATTGATGCAGCTTTCATATTTTCTTCAGAACAAAACTGTACTGCTTCCAGCAGTTTGAGTTCATGAGCTCTGAAGGTGTTTTTAGAAATGCAGGGCAAATTTAAAGTACATAGCAACTTCTTACCAGCTGTGAATCCCCTGCCAATCAATCTCAATCCAAATACCAATAAAGTATTGAGAGTGAATTTTTTATTTTCTTTACGGGTAGAAGTAAAGCCAGTCATGAATCCACAACTGCAAGACACACACAAGTTAGAGCAAAGTCCTTCCCTGGAATCTTCTGTTAGTTTCAATCCAGTTGCATAGCATTCCGGACAACACAGGATTGAAATAATTCCCAATAAAGCTTGGAAATCAATAATTCGATTACCTGTAGAACCATGAAATATAGGTTCAGGCACATCAAAACTGTCATTAGTGGTCAATTTTGCTTCACTTTGCAGACGACGCCTTGTTACTGTTTGGTGCTGACTTGGTAAATCTGTTTCCATAAAACCTTCTCTTTCTAGTCACTTTTGATCTAGTTTTTCGGCATTTTGAAATTATTCACAATGAAATAAAATGTTAAAATTAAATAAAATAAATGAATAAATTGTAAAAATATCAAAAATAATTAGTAATAAAGAAGAACGCTTTCGAATGAACAATGTAAACAAAGTATAGACGATACTAGTATTGCCATTCAATAAAACAAGCTTGAATAAAAAAAAACAGTTGCCAGATGGAAAAAAAATATTATTAAATAAGTAATGGATACCTTGATCTGTATTTACAATAAGTAATGAATGTTTATCTTGCTTAAAAGTCACGAAAAAGGATTTCAAACTATTTGTTTACATTTTATGTCTCTTTAAATACCCATTTCCGGTTTTGAAAATTCCATTTCCGGTTTATTAATTAAGCTATAACTCTGCTTCTAAATATCGTAGGAACTAAAATAAAGTATTTTGGAATCTTAAATATATGGGCTATAATATAAAAACATAAAAAAAATTTCGAAAAAATTCACCAAACACACGATTTTAGGGTAGTCACATACCTTAAGACATTTAGAGACAATGAAAATGAGAAAATTGATTTTCAAAAAAAGACAGCAAATTTATTTAAGAAATTAACAAAACTCGAAATTACCATCTAATTATATATTGGGAAGAAATTTTAGAAAGATTTAATTCAGTTAACAAAAAATAACAGATTCTTGGGGTTTGGACATCTGTGAAGGGAATAAGTTCATTATGTCATTAAAAACGTCTATAAGCAATGTACGGCATGTGAATCAGATCAAAAATGAAAGGAGTATGAAGACCCAGCCAAAAAATTAAGTCCTAATGTAGAAACAGAATATAGCGATGTGAACTAGAGACGGGTTATTTCAAAATTTGCAGATCAATTCACAGAAAAAGCTGTGTATGGGATAGACAATTTTAAAAGAGACACGATTATTGTAGCGCTAGATAAGATAATCCTTGATTTAAATAGAAGAATTCAAGTGTGTATATATGCAGAGTATAGTAAGAAATTAAAATTTTCGATAGATTTGCAAGATCAAAGTAAGGAGAACGTCGAACTGGAGAGTATACGCGCTATTACTGATTACTATTCAGATGACGTAGACCAACATTTAGTTAATGAAGGTCTTCAATTAAAAACTTGTCTAAAACTGAGCTAGAGTCTTATACTTGTAGTGATATATTCAATTTAATTTTTGAAAAGAAACTAGTTCAGGTTTTTCCAAATTTATATACCATTTTAAAGATTTTTCTAACGATCCGTATTATTAGCTGTGAAGTGGAACGTTCATTTCTAAAATGCCCTACACAGAAAACAAATATAGAACAGTGACAAAAACTAGGCTTAGTTATTAATCACTTCTTTCTATTAATATTGATTTCCCCAAAGACTTAAAATGTGATGAGCAAATAAAAGAATATTCAGCATAAAAATGTAGAAAATTTTTTTTTTTTGTAAATTATGTTATTGCTTATAACGTATTTAAATTATTTGGGGTTAAAAACTTTAAGTTTCGTATATTTTAAACTTTTCTGCACAATAATTTTTTTAGGAAAAAGGCAAATTTTTTAATTATTTAGGGGGCCCCAGATATCGTTAGCCCAGGGCCCCCAAAGGTCACGGTCCAACCCTGATTATAAATTTCATGTTTGGAGGTCGAATGCAATGTTTTTCAGATAGTTATTGTCTTTCATGCATGTTGTTTTAAATCAATCAAAACTGTAACATTATGAACAAAAATTTGCAACAAATATCTGCAAAAAAAAAAAAAAAAAAAAAAATGTAAGGGAAGAGCTCGGCAAAATAATCTCTTTTAAACATTCTGAAATCAAAAAGTCTAACCAAGAACTTATCAAATCAATTAGAGATTTCCCGAGACCAACAGCATTACACACGTGGCAGTCCGGGCTCGGCGAAAGCACCAGCTCTCTTCAAAGCAATCAAGATGAGAACTCTTCAAAATCCTTGTCGGACGCTTTAAAAAGAACATGGTGTCGCATAGAAAACGAAGACTTTAGACCAATATAGGTTATCTTAAAATGACTGACCATTTTCTTACAAGGAATTTAAAACTCATAAAGAACACGCTCATAAGAAATGTTTTTGAACTGAATTATCTTTCAGCCACCAGAATGATGATGTATACACAAGGATTGCCCAAAAGTCAAAAAAGAAGAAAAAGGCTTGTAGAGAGTTTCTCATCCGGCTTCCGTAAGGGTTCGGTGGCGTAACAGCTACGTAAAAGTCTCAAAGAAAGGAAAGAAAACCATGTCCAAAGTATATCAAAACGCTATCACAGAAGTAATAGTGAAGACTCTGAACGTGTTGTTGTTGTTACTTATGCCACCTGATCGACAGTAAGATCAGTTCAAGGCCCACGAAATTCATCGTGGTAAGGGGCTAGTTGCAAGCCTGTCGTTAGTTTTAGCTTTGAGTTCCACACAGGTGACAGTACGATTTTGCTCGGTCCAACCCCAATTTTGAGGGAGAACGACCTCCCACCTCTCTACTCCTTCCACTAATCTCACGAGGGGACATTAGGTTCGACGGCTATTTAGAGTATGTACCCCCATGCCGCAAAGGCGCTATACATTTACAAACACCCATGCCTTCTCCGGGACTTGAACCCAGGCCCTACGGCACCGCAGTCATCGTCACTAACCACTATACCGGATGGGCGGTTCTCTAAACGTAAACTTGATCTGTAGAAAAGATTGGACTTATCAGCTTTACTTTTCTACTTCTCATTAGGTGAAGACCATCCAATGGTGGTTGAAAGAGAACGCCTTAGACTGCTTAGAGAACGTAGATTGACCTTCTATCAGTCAAGGTTAAAAGTACTTGACACTAAATTGTAATTAATATTGGTAGCAAATGTGTGTCGAAAACGGAATTCCAATTTAAACAGTCTTAAACGCTGTGAAAGGAAAATAACGATGGAAATTTATATGGAGGTTTTACGTTCCTCTATGGATAATTGGCTAAAGACATTTAAATCTTGTGGGCAATCAAAAGGTGATCCTTTTCATTAAAAGATGCAATACGTTAAATTTAAAAATAAAAATGAAATTTTAAAAAGATTTAGTTTTAAATTTTTGCTTTCAAAATTTTTTAATTTTAACTTTTTTATTTTTATATCAGAATTTACGGCAGAACAATATATATTAAAAATGTATGAATAGATATAAATTAACGTTAATTGAATATCTCCAAGAAAAAATGGGAAATATTATGAAATTCAATTATAAACGCTAACAAAATAGTAACCAACAATTTCAGGGGAATATTATGGAGTGATAAATTTGTGTGAAGAGTCGAATAACTACAAAAATATTTTTAAGCCTATAAAAACTTTTAGCAATCGTGACTCAATATTCGATGCCAAATCGTCAAAAAAAAAAGGTTCCTTTCTATTCATATCACCCGAAATATGTTGCGTTGCACTCCATTCACTCCAAACAGGACGAACTTTTCACATGAAATTTTTCCATCAAAACATCTGTACCCTCCATTCCAAGGAATAACAATGAAACAAAATATTTATCATTTTCCTCAAACTTCCCAAGTTTTGCCCTTCTTTTGCCCGATCCCTAAATGATATATCTTCTTGGCGAGGAACCTGAGATTATAATATCGTCTGCAATAAATCTCGTCCATTATTTATGAGCAGGACTTCATTTTTCACAGATCGCTGGCTATGATGAGCTGTGCTCCTTGCAGAGCCACAAGAATTAATCGCTGGGGCTCTAATCTGAAATTCATGCGATACTTTTTCCTTCTAATTCATTTCTTCGTCATCCATACTCAATAGGACCCTATTTTTTATCGTTCGATTTTAGATATTGGGATTGACGATTTGATTTCGGGAAATGCCTTGAAAGGTAAAACATTATAAGGTAATTTTTAAATTAACCTGAACTATTAATGTGCAGTTGACTTCTGAATTCATAGGATACCGACTGATTTCAAATTCCTCAATTTGATTTAATTTAAATGAAGGTATTTTAATGTTAAAATATTTCTTGAAATGAAACATTTAAATATAAGGTTTGGCCGTGGATAGCCTAGTGGTTAGAGCATCGGACCCCAGACCGGAAGGCCTGGGTTCGATGACCAATGCGACCAAATGCCCGCCGAGTACAAATCGGAGAACGTGCTCGTTAAATCTGTGGGTCCGAACGGTGTCGCCATCTATCGTGTTGCTTGAGCAAAATCGCACTGTCACCCTCTTGGGGGGGGGGGCTCAAAGCTTAGGCTAACAACAGGCGTAAAATTCTAGCCCTTAGCCGCGATGAATTTCGTGGACCTTGATCTGACGTTACTGTCGATCAGGTGGTATAAGCAACAACAACAACAAATATAAGGTTGAATAACTTTCACAGCAAAAAAAGTCCCCTTTGGAACTTTTTTAGAGCCAAGTTATGGATTGGCTCATACAGGAATGAGCTAATATCTGAAAAAAGGTAATTTAGGGAATAACATTTTTTTAGCATTTGCCATATGGACAAACGATTATAGTCTCTTTACTTTTTTATTGTTTTAAACGGAACATTTAGTCAAAAAGAAAAAAAAATGTCCCTAAAATCCTGCAATCCGAATCCGAGTTTTCCAGTAGTTCTTGAAATTCTCATTCACTCTAGGGGATATTTGAAGGCATATGATGATAATGCAGCGAGTTTTTCCTATAGGGAATGAAACATAGGTTTACGGTCACGACAATCGTTGACTAGTTTCTCTTCCCACTTATTATACAAACAAAAAAAGAAATAGCACAGAAGGTATGACTAGTAAACATATGCACAAGATAAAATATAAATAAGGAAAAAATGTGTTATTTTTAGATAGGGTTACCAGAAATAAACCTCGTAGTTGATGTCTGATGTTTTACTTTACCGGACAATTTTAGTGGGAAAATATTTCACCTATTTGACAGAAATGTTGCTCTCAAAGTAACATGTTTGAAAATAATGGTCATTTATTATGAGTATATATATATGTTGAATCCCCAGCCTTTTATATGTCAGTTGGGGTAAACCTCCTGTTCAGAACAACTCCTCATCTCCCGTTTTACTACTTTAACTTCGACTTCTGCTCATTTACTTTAACCGTTTTGATGAACGGCACTCGCTCACGATTGACACTTGAAATAGGATTCTGCTTTAGTCATGGCTTGGGGGCACAGAACGATTTGTTGAATCCGTGGAATAACGTATTGTATGATAAATGGCTGCATTGTTCATTATTCATATCAGTCACAAATACTTAAATTTATAAGTACTTCAAGTCATTATATATGTTATGCCCAAAGCCTGAAGTTCAGCCAGTTCCCGCATTGGCCGGCCAAATCACACATTGGCCGGGGCGTGGGGCCAATGTCCGATGTACTGTAAATAAATAGCGTATTTGCGACTTTGGCCGGCCACTTTCCCAAGTGCCTGCCCTGGCCAATGTTCGATGTGCTGAAGCAAGACTGTTCGGTAGGGGCGCTTTCTACAAGCTAGGAACACAACAAGGTGTTCTCAAACAACTGTACACCAGAAGTGAGTTTTCCATTTTGCAAGAGAAACTACTTCCATTGGCATCCGTGGGCACAGAGGAAAAATCATTACGAACCGTTGCCTCTTCACAATTGCTGACCTGCGGCCAAGGCTACACTCGATGCAGTTACACTACCAAGTGCTCAACATATCTATGCAGATGTAAAAATAACAAACTGCTGTGCAATTCGAAATGTCATAAAAGTTTATCTTATTGCAACAAGTGATGATACGTATAATTTTCTGTAATAAACTAATTCAGCAGATGATGTGATTATGTTTTCGTTTGTTTGTTTTCTCCAAGGGAGAGGAAATTTTCATAAGAGATCAGGAGGTTTCTGGTACTGTGAGATCCTTACTCAATAAAACTTCTCCCTTCAGATTACAGCCCACCTAGGACCACCGTACCTCCTTGGCCTTTGTTTCGAAGGACGATCCTAGGCGTGTAAGAGGGGCGGATTCGTCAGAAAACTCCTCTGTGGCAGCAATAATGTGATTATCATTAGCATGACGGTATACAAATACCCAAAATTTGCTCATGATTTTTTTCTTCAGACTTTGGCCGAAAGCCCATGCCATTTTGCGAACTGGCTGGTCAAACCCCGAAATCAAGGAAAGATCGGACTTTGGCCGGTCATTGTGAGGCGATATTGGCTGTTTCGCGATTTGGTCGACCAATTCGAAACTGGCCGACTTCTGGGTTTGACCATAACATATATATGAAATGAAGACGGATTTAGTAAAGATGACGACGAATTTGGGCGAAGATTTTTGTAGCGTGGTCGGTGTTGGTATTTTTTTATAAGATTACTATTCTTTACGATTGATGTTGCATATTTAGTATTATCGATGATGCAGTCTTGGTGTTAGTTATACCTGTTTATTACACACTGAACATGTAGACACACATACGGCCGTAATCACGAAGAAACATACACACACAACAAAAATACACAAACGCTAGCTGCGGCCAGTTACATGATGAAGACAGACAAAAATCAAGAGAGAGCGTAACAGTCTGCTCCGAGTTTTTACACTGGCGGTGAAAGTCGTACGACTCTTTTGTAACAGGAGTCGTGATTGGATGCAAATGCGTGCGATCAATTAGACTAAGATTAAGATTATAACGGTCTTGTGCCAAAGAATTAGGAAATAATTTAACGGGGTAAAGTTAGAAGTCATTATATATATATATATATATATTATAGGATTTTCAATAATAAGGAATATGAATATATCCCAGTCAATGGGTCACATCTTCTCTAATGGATGGTGATACATGTATACCCCCCACGCTTTGGTACGTGGGGTTTCTGTTTTTTATAAGGATAAAGATTACAGAGAGAGAGGGATAATGGAATGTACTTGGTGTGGTCGATGAGTGTAGATGAATCCAGTGATAGCTCTGGTCGTGGTCTGTGTAAGAATCAAATATTCTAAAATGTTATTAAAAATTATTCTATTCCATTTGTAAATATTTTTAATATATCTGAAACTAATTAAATAGTATTCTGTATAAATCAGCTTTTTTTTGCATTTAATTAATAATAGGGGATGCTATTAAAAACATCTAGACAACCACTACCAAACCATAAATAAAATAGAAAAAAAAGCATAGATATATTATAGAAATCTCAAAGTAAGGGATTATATATATCTTTGGAAATAAATAAAAAATTTTCGTTTCTTTAAACTGAACTAACATTTTTGCAATATTTTTAAAGTTCCATTAAAATTAGCCCAAGCTGATCTAAGTTAATGTTGAGAACCATTTTTCAAAAAATTGATGATCAGTAAAAAAATTCTTTATATAACTATTAAAATGCGTTTTAATGAGATAAAAGTTACATACAGTTATTTTTCTCCGAACAACAGGTAAACATGCGTTTTATCTTTCAAATTCCAAGCATTCAAGCTTTAAAAATTATTCTGTTTTTATTCCTTTATTATTTATAAACATTTTAATATCTCCGCAGCAAAGAGGTTTTAGATAACTTGATGTGGATTGCAAGCTGTACCCCAAAAGCAAAAAATATATCTAACTTTTAAATTTGTGCAGCTTTTATACAGTTTTTAAAAATGTTTTTGAAGTTTATCATTTTTAAGACTAAAAAAAATTGTTCTTGTTTTCTTTTAATAAAACTATCTAATAAAAAAATTATTTTGAGGAGGAATTAACAGACTTTAGTGTGTTCTTTTTTCTGAAAATTTTTTCCTCATCTGATGTTTAAAGTATTTTATTATTCTCTACAAAGAGTAACGCTTCACTTCTATGAAAAACCATTTTTGTACAGTTTTTAATTTTATATTTTGAAGCGAAGTAAAAATATGAGCAAGGTAATTTAATTCATCGCAGATAATAATGTATTTTTAGCCATTTTGTTTTAAATCGAACTATTTATAATTTACTTCAATATGTCCGAGAGAAGATATACTTAATAAAAGGAAAAGATGTTTTGTACAAAATGTTGTAGAAAATGCAAAATGTATCGAAAAATGTTTACTTAAATATACTAAAAAGTTAAAAAAGAAACCAAAAATATATTTCAAATTTTTCCCACTCATCATGATATCTCTGGGACCATTAGATCTACAGATTTAAAATTTGGTAGGCAATTTTCAATTCGTAGAACAGAGATCCACAACAAAAGAGGTTTTTCAAAAATTGACTTCCAGGGGGATTGCGAGTGGTAGAAGTGCCGTTATAGATAAATATTCCCGTTTTTGATCTTTTACAGATCTACAGATTTGAAATTTGGCAGATCTGTAGCGGTTCTCTACTCCATGAAGGAACATAAGACATTTTTTATGAAAATTGTCCCCAAATCGGGTTGCAAGGGGTTAAAGGGATGTTATAGATAAATATACTCGGGATGTTATAGATAAATATACTCGTTTTTTAACTATTAGACCAACCGACTTCAAATTTAGAAGACATGTTCGTGTCATGGAGTCCACTACAAAAGAGGTTTTGAAAAAATCTACCATCAAGAGGGTTTTACGAGTGTGTTTTATATAATAAAATCCCTTTCATAAGCTTCTAAGCCTATAGCTTTGAAATTAGGAAAACATGTTACTTTTGTTGAGCAAAAATAAGCCAAGAAGAGGGTCTTTAAAAGTCTGAAATAGTACTGAATTTAAACTAATTACTATTAACAGATTAACAGTACTGGAAACAAATTACACTCTTTATGTGTTAACTGATATTAACACCATTTTGGAATATTTTCTACATGTTGCTATATTTGGCCTCATGGTTTTGATAACCGATATGTGCTCTCATGGCAGTACAGGTAAAAAAAAAATCTTTTTTTTTACAACTGTTAGGCCTTCAGATTTAACATTTTGCAAGTATGAATTTTTGTTGAGAAGAGAAATGCTAAGAATTATTTGTTTAATTTGCAATTCATTTAAAATTAACTCATTGAAAATTTCTTTACCCTCCTATTTCTATTGTTTTATTTTTTTTTATTTCTGTTCAAAGAACAGGTATACCAGCTAGTATGTAGTACTATACAGTTCGAATTAATTAGGACAAATGGTAAGAAAACGATTTTTTCTAAAACCTTAGCTTTTAATCATTACATACCTTAACTAGACAGAAAAATCCCTATATTAGTACGAAGTATGTCTTCTTGTAGCACACAAATGACCTCTTAAACTCATCTTGGTATTGACTTCAATAGTGCAGCGCGCATGTTCTTATCTTTCTCATCATAGAACCACACTTGTATAGCATTTTTTATCATTTGTTTCTTTGTGGTACAACTCATTTTTACTAAGCGATTCTTGAGAATATGTCATAAATTCTCAATAGGATTTAGGTCTGGTGAATTACTAGGCCAATTAAGGATTTATATATATTTCATTTTCCAGGATAAAAATCCGGACCAATTTCGAATTGTGACCAGAAGTCAAGTCATATTCAAATGTTCCATCAAATGTTTCCATGAATGCAATAATTCTACTGCTTAATATTTATATGTATTTGACAGAATTCATCATGGCCTTAAGTTGCACAATATAAAAAAAAATATTTTCCAAACCAAACGTAGAATTTGTGTAAAATATTTTTTTAAAAAAAATATTTGAAAGAGTATTTTATTTTCACAAAAGTAAGTGAACTACGCGCTTTTCTATTAATTTTTAAGTGTGTAGATAAAAATCTGAATTTAAATTTGTTGCATTTGTCATATTTATTTTAAAGGAAATTTACTTTGATGTAAGGTATTTAAGATAACATTATTGAAATATGATGGCAATAAATATGAAATAAACAAATGATATCTCGGAATGAAATTCTACAAAAAATTTTTACATATCTTTTTCCTTCCATATGTTCTTTGTGTTTACCGTAAATATTTATTTTATCACTTTAAATTCAAATGCAATGTCGAAATTCTTCACGTTAGCAATGTAAGTTTAAATTAAACTGACAACTGCTTTTGGATAATGTTTATTTTTTCTTCCAAATTATGTAAAATAAATTTGAACCCTGATATGTTTAAGGGAGTTTTCCAAGTATTGAATTTGGAGGTACCTTAAAAAGATCTAAAAGCCATTTTTAGTATTAGCAATAAGTGACAGCATAAAAGTAGAGTAAAAACTTTTGTAAGAATTTCTAAGCATGGTTTTAGAACTTTTGGCAATGGATCCGACATTTGTTCAATTCAGCTTCAGTTTTTGGAATTCTCTTTAATTAAGATATAATTGTAGTCATTAATTATAAGCAGGATTACTTTTACATTCACGAAGTAGAAGTCTATCTTATGTTCTAAACGTTGATTTCAGAAAGTGTTATTCAATGAAAAAACTTCAGACACTATTCTATTATTTTTTCAGATGATATTCTTCTATTTATTTTATCATCATCTGTGTGTGTGGGTGTACATCTAATTAAGAACGTTTATAATTACTTCTCCTGCTTGACATTATTTTTAAATAATTATTTTTTCTTAAAGTTTGTAGGGATTTTTTTTTAAAATTACTTATTTATTAGTTTTTTTTAAAAACAAAATCTTCCTTAAATCAAACTGTTAAACAAACAAAAATTTAGTCAGAATTTTTAAAATAAATAAATTGATAGGATATCTTTATTGATCTAAGACCTTCAAATTCCCTTTTTACGAAGAAATAAAATAAGAGCTATTTGTTTTGCTTAGTCTGCTTTTATTTGAGAGTGTTATAGATGAAGACCCAAATTAAAGACAAAGCTTTTTTTATTGGAAAGAAATTAACAGTAATTCTTTTTGAAATTTTTCAAAGAGAAAGAATTTAGCTTTTATTTTTTACCTGTCTTAGTTGGCTAAATTTGGGAGGAGGAGTTGTTCTTCCAGACGAGAAAATTTACCTTTTTCTTTAAATCATTGGCATTACTTTGTGCTATCGGATGAATGAATGCTTTTCAAGATTGCACCATAAAGCAACACGAGGGCTATTGGAGGCGGACCTCGTAATTCTGAACATTTGTCAAGTGGTGAGGACGACACCTAAACCACGGCATCCCCCTCTCCAAACAGCTACACCATGTCAAAGGGAGGACTTTGAGCCTCAACAGATTTCACGTGCATCAGCCTGTAGCGATTCCAGCTATATAAGCCAGTAACTACCTCCACACCATGGTGATCATTTTGGTGTAGTGGCTAAGTTACTCGGTTTTCGGATCCAAAGGTAACGAGTTCTGTCCCAGCGAATAAATGCGCCACTTCAAGCCCCTCTACACGGTGGATTTTCAGGGGAATGAAGGTTCGAATTCATGAGACAAATTGGCTACGAGTTCGTGTCCATAACCACTCTGCTTCAACTCCACTGCTATGAGTCGTCGGACAATAACAACAGGATACTGACCAGAAGGGATCTTTGTGATTCAACAAGTATGGGAATAAGGCAAGAAAGCTGGATAAATTCATTAACATTAATGAATCTTTGACTGAAGGACCTTGCCATTGTAGTGAATGAGGTTAATCGGGAAATTTCGGAATAGTAGGAAGTGAACTGGGACGAGGAAGTCATGCGAGTTGAAGTTTCTATTCACTTTAGCATCTCCACGGAGTTGTGGAAGGAAATAGAAGCGGATTTTTACCAAACTGTCGTTGTTCGGGGAGGAGTTCTATAATGAACTACGGTCAAAGATACGTCTTTTTGAATAATCTCATAAGTTAAATTAAGGATTTGGATTTAAGATTGCTCCCAAGGTTAAGGAATAAGTTGTAAATCGTTAATGAAGTTAAATGAAGTATTAGATCTAAAATAAAAGCAGCTATTATTAAAATCATGTCTGCTTCTTCTCCGATACCTATTACACCTGCAATTTACGAGTTGCGATAAATTTAGTGAATCTTTAGTGGTTTACTGAGATACGAATCCAAGACATGCTGCTTTGAAATTTAGATCCTTAATCTATTTCTTTAGAACATTTAGAAACCTCGTGCACCACACAATGTATAACACGGGGGCTTGCAACACAAAGGAACGAAGGAAATATTACAACACAAACATCCATGCCTTCTCCTGGTGAGTGAGTGAGTGAATATTAACGTCCCACTGTTCAGCTACACGAGGGCTTTTGGGGACGGTCCGTGTAATTTTGAACCATGGTCAAGTGACGCAGATGACACCTGAGCTGGCACCCCTTCTCCTAACTACCACACCACACCAATGGGAGGACGTTTGAGCTCTCGACAGATTTAACGTGCATCGCTGATTTAACGGCGGATCTTCAGTTGTACTGGGATCGAACTCATGACACGTTAGCCACTATCCGTTGCTTAGACCACTTGGCTACCACGGCCACATGCCTGCTCCGAAATTCGAACCCAGTCCCTACGACACCGCAGTCAGCGTTGGTAACTTCTATACCGGATCGGCGGTGCCTTAATCTATTGGGCACCACAACCTTGTTATTCAAAATGGATTGAGATTCAAGGATCAACGGTAAATGTTCTTCGTATTGATAGATATAATCATCTCTTTTATTTTGTCAAAACCTTATTTTGTACAACCTGTATGTTATCTAAATATAATGCACCTTTTGAATTAACAAAAATTTATCTCCTATTTTTTACGTCATTCATGACGTCTTTTCAATTGCATCCAATCAAGACGGGAATAGTTCGCCCAAGTCCTACCTTTTCTTTCAGACCACTCTCACCCAAGGAGTCAAGCCTTTCCCTAGCAGACTGATTAAGTTTCCGGGAAGCCACATAAATGAAATCAAGTGTAAATGACTTTTCCACGGGAATTCTTTCCTGATAAAAGCACAGAGTCAATTAAACAGCCGCCCTCGCTTTGTTGGGGCGGCACCAGAGATGTCCAATTAGTCCCGAATTGTTTCTTGAGCTTCCTCTTGAATTCTTTCTCCAGAAACAATTTGTAGTTCAGGAGACTTTGAGGAATATAAATAGAATAATTGAAGGAAGTGCTCTTAAAAGAAAAATTGGAACTTATCTGAAATTTATTCTTGGAGTTTTTTCGTGACGCTCTTTTTTATAATGATCAGTGAGAATAAAAGGAAATAGTTTGACTTTCTTTATCGAATCTCGATTTTTATGCTTAATATATACTAATAGAGACTTAAATAGCCACGGGAGCATTTTTGATACCAATATAAATAACTACCCTAGCCACCCATTTGGTATAGTAGTTAGTGACACTTACTGTGGTGCCGTAGGGCCTGGGTTCGAATCCAGGAGAAGGCATGGATGTTTGTAAATGTATAGTGCCTTCGCGGCATGGGGATTCTCTAAATAGCCGTCGAGCCGCAAGTCTTCTCGTGAGGTTGGTGGAACGGGAAAAGAGGTTGGAGACCTCTGACCACCCCAGGGTGTTCTCCCTCAAAATTGGGGTGGAACCGAGCAAAATCGAACTGTCATTGGCATGGTGCTCAAAGCTAAGGATAACGACAGGCGTAAAAATCTAGCCCTTAGCCGCGATGAATTTTGTGGACCTTGATCTGATATTGCTGTCGATCAGGTGGCAGATGTAACAACACAACTACCCTAAATTATCCTTAAGCTCTTATTATGTTTATTTGATTTTTTTTATAAATAATTCTAAACTTTTATGTAGCGTTAAGGATATGGTTATGTCAAAAGTGTAGAAATCTAGCAAAATAAAAAGTTCAGAAGACGTTCGTTATCATTCATTTAATATCGACGTCCAGAATCGTACTGTTAAAAAAAACGTATAAATCGATAGTTTTTTGATATTTAGCATCAGTGGAGTTAGAATACACATAAAATTGTCTTAAGAATATTATTACAATACAAAATTTTTTACAATACTATTTATTTCGCCAAAAAATGAAGACAAAATCATCTATTTTCACAACATTTTTCTTTTATGAAAATGTTGCTATAATAATATTTTGCCTATATATAACTGAGGCTCCTCTACGGAGCCTGAACTAGGATTTCTGAACTATATAATTTAGAAGTGTATTTATATATATTTTTTAAATTTAAAATTAGAAATTTTAACAAAAAATACCCGTTATTATTTTAAGAGATCGTAACTCGGAAAATAATGTGAATTTTTCAAAAATTATAGTTCAACCCCGGTATTGAAGTCCTAGCTCTATATACAGGCGAAATAGTATGACAGAAAACTTTTTCATAAAAGGTTTTAAAAAAGTATTCTCTATTTTTTGCCAAAAAATTACAATTAAATAATATTTTATAGTAATAAATTACTTAAAACAATTTTATATGTATATTCTTATTCAAGTGAGAGTAAACATCGAAAATTATTTATTTAAACGCTATTTCAAAATTATGGTTCCGGATATAGTCAGTCACCTTAAATTGGGAATTATTTTAAATAGAATATTGATTCCCCTTCATTTGTTGCATCTACACTTTGGTATTTTTTGGTATTATAATTCATTCATTCATTCATTCATTCATTCATTCATTCATTCATTCATTCATTCATTCATTCAATCAATCAATCAATCAATCAATCAATCAATCAATCAATCAATCAAACAAACAAGCAAGCAAGCAAGCAAGCAAACAAACAAACAAGCAAACACACGCACGCACACTGATCAGCTAAATTTTCGAAAGATAACTTTAAATTTACACTCATAAAATACAAATATCTTTATTTTATGTATATCATTATATATTTGGCTGTTGATGCTTACTTGATGAACAATAATATAGTTTAGAGCAAAATTTGTACTTCCTCTTTTCAAACGCAATCTCACCGTTAGATGGAACTGCGAAACAGCAATGAGTTTAGCTAATTAACTGAAGGATACGAATATAGTAAGGAAAACAATCACCCACGCACTACACAAACACCTAGCCAGACTAGAAGATTGGTTCTCCACCTGGAAAATTGCCCCTTAATGTAGGCAAAACGGAGGCCGTCTTCTTTTCTCGTCACATTAAAAAGAAACCACCAGATTTGCTTTTACATAACACCCACATACCCTGGTCTCAAAACACCAAATACCTTGGTGTCATTCTAGATAAAAGACTCACTTTCAAACAACACATCACACGATTACGTAAAAATTTCAGAATTTCCGTGGCTAAAATCTACTCACTAATTTCCCGGAAATCCTTTTTATCTCTCAGAAACAAAATGCTTATTTATACCCAAATCCTAAGACCCACCCTCATCTGCGCCTGCCCAATCTTGAGGTCATGCAGCCTACTCGAATATAAACATCATCGAAAGAGCTCAAAACTTAATTATCCGTACCATCCCAAAAGCTGACTGGTACATCCGAAACGATGATATCAGGTTTGCTCTAAACCTTAAAACCCTCAGAGAGGTAATCAAAAAGATCGCCATCAAATTCTTTACTAACATCGACACCCACGAAAATAGAGTAATCCAAAGAATAGAAAAATATCCTCCTCTAAACCCTCTCATAAATAGACCCAGAAACAACCCCTCTGCTAAAACTAAAAACTTCATACTTCCAATTTCCACCCAGAAGCCCCTTCCACCCACGAGAGGCTGCAACCCGATTGGCCGGCGCCGTTTCTCTCAAAGCACTTCAAAAACCCTGCATTTTCAGGCAACTTGCATTCGCGCACCTACTCCGACTAGACGCTAGCACTTCCCTCTAGCCGCTCTCATAAATAATGATTAAACCTGCACGCAAGCGCACTCGGCCCCCCGATGAGAACAGTGCAAGAATAAACTAAACACTCAAAGTACTACCTTCAATTAAAATTTTCTTTTCACATCCATTTCTTTTCAACATCCATATTAACGATTCTAACTAACTAATAAAAAAAATCCTCACGATATTATTCTGCAGTACTGGGCTAAGGTAAAGCCAACTAAAGCTACACCCAATCTTCACGATAGGAGGTTAAGTTTCCACAAGGAAACAGGCACTCCGTTAACCACTCTACATATATAATACTAGCTGTTACCCGCCCGCTTCGCTGGGTATTTCATGATGTTTTATAAATTTTTACTGCTTATATATATGTATAAATTATTGATATCTAAGTCCTAGCATTAAGAATTTGATTGAATGGAAAAATATACTTATACCTGTAACTGTCACCTGTTGATAAAAAAAAAGGGCAGAACTCATCTAATTTGTATTTTCTAAAAATCTCTAAAATTGAAGCATAGAATGATGTTTGCTCTTTCGTAACCCAAAAACCAAGTGGATTCCCGCAAAACCAATTTTCGGTGGATCTCTACTCCGTAAATTGAACATGCAAGCCAAATTTCAAGTCTAAATCTAACAGAAAAAAGCAAAAGTTTTACTATCAATATCCCCGTAATCCCGTTGAGAGCCGTTTTCCAAAATAACCGCTCTTAGCGGATTTCAATTCAACAAAAGAAAAATGCAAACCAAATTTCATTATTATAGTTCTTGTAGCTCGAAAAAAAGTAATTTTTTTTGTCAATACGTCCCAGTAACCCCCTGCAACCCCCAGAACTTGATTTGCTTAAAATTTATTCTTAGTGGATCCCTATTCAACAAAAGAAACATGCTTAACAAATTTCAAGTATATGGGTCTAACAATTAAAAACAGGAATTTTTTCTGTAACTCCTCTTGACCCCTCGCAAACATCTTTAGGGGTCAATTTTCATTTTACTCTTTGTTAGAGGAACTCTATTTCATGAAAAGAACATGCCTACCAATTTTCAAGCAGATGATCAAGTAGTTTAAAAATGGAAATATTTATCGATTACGCCTCTTAATCTCCCGAAATTAAACTTAGTAGTTGATATTCGCGAAACCCATTTTGTAGCGGTTCTCTACTTTACGAAAGGAATCTGCTTATCAAATTTCAAGACTGTACGTCTAACAGTTTAAAAATGGGGGTAATTGTCTATAACGCCACTTGAGCCCCCGCAACGCCACTTCTGGGTCTGTTTTCACAAAACCCATTTTGTAGGGGAATTGCACTCTATGAAAGGAATCTGCTTAGCAAAATTTGAAGACTGCGCGTCCAATAAATTAAAAATGCTAAAAAATTATCAATAACGCCCCTTGAACACCCGCAACACCTCCTAGGGGTCGATTTTCACAAAACACATTTTGCAGTGTATTTCTATCCTATGAGAGGAATCTGCTAACCAAATTTCAAGACTGTGAGTCTAATAGTTTAAAAAAAGAAATAATTATTTATAGCTGCCCTTAACCCCCCGCAACACCCCTTGGGGGTCAATTTTCTCCAAACCCGTTTTGTAGCGGATATTTACTCCATGAAAGAAACATTCCTACCAATTTTCAAGCAGGTAGGTCAAATAGTTTAAAAACGAAAATATTTATCTCTTACGCCACTTATTCCCCTGCAACGCCACTTAGAGGTCTGTTTTCACAAAACCTTCTTATAGCTGATCTCTACTCTATGAAAGAAATCTCTTTATCAAATATAAAGACTGTGCGTCTAATAGTTTAAAAATGGAAATAATTATCTATAACGCCCCTTAAGTCCCCTCAACGCCACTTGGGGGCAATTTTCACGAAACCCATTTTTAGCGTATCTCTACCCTATGAGAGGAATCTGCTTACTAAGTTTCAAGACTGTACGTCTAATAACTTAAAAATAGGAATTTATAACGTCCCTTAAACCCCCCGCCCCGCAACACCCCTTGGTGGTCAATTTTCCCAAAACCCATTTTGTAGCGGATATTTACTCCAGGAAAGAAACTTACCTACCAATTTTCAAGCAGGTAGGTGAAGTAGTTTAAATAGTATTATATTTATAGTTAGGTAGTATATTTAGTAGTTATATTTATCTATTACGCCCCTTAATCCCCCGCAACGCCACTTAGAAGTCTGTTTTCACAAAACCCGTTTTGTAACTGATCATTATTCTACGAAAGGAATCTATATATCAAATTTAAAGACAGTGCGTCAAATAGTTTAAAAATGGAAATAATTATCTATAACGCCCCCTAAGCCCCTGCAACGCCACTTGGAGGTCGATTTTCAGCAAACTCATTTTGTAGCGGATCTCTACTCTCTGAAAGGTATCCGCTTACCCAATTTCAAGATTGTACGTCTAATAACTTAAAAATAGGAATTTATAACGCCCCTTAAACCCCCGCCCCCGCAACACCCCTTGGGGGTCAATTTTCCCAAAACCCATTTTGTAGCGGATATTTACTCCAGGAAAGAAACTTACCTACCAATTTTCAAGCAGGTAGGTGAAGTAGTTTAAAAACGGATATATTTATCTATTACGCCCCTTAATCCCCCGCAACGCCACTTAGAAGTCTGTTTTCACAAAACCCGTTTTGTAACTGATCATTATTCTACGAAAGGAATCTATATATCAAATTTAAAGACAGTGCGTCACATAGTTTAAAAATGGAAATAATTATCTATAACGCCCCCTAAGCCCCTGCAACGCCACTTGGGGGTCGATTTTCAGCAAACTCATTTTGTAGCGGATCTCTACTCTCTGAAAGGAATCCGCTTACCCAATTTCAAGATTGTACATCAAGTAGTTTAAACATGGAAACAATTATTATTAAAGCCCTTAACCCCCCGTAACGCCCCTTGTGTTTCGAATTTCGGAAAATCCTTTCTTAGCTGATGTCTACTCTATCAAAGGAACATGTCTACCAAATTTCAAGTCTGTAGGTTGAATAGTTCCAGAGATTTCGTGATTAGTCAGTCAGTCAGTCAGTGAGTGAGTCGCTTTTCTCCTTTATATATATAGATAGTAAGGAGTACAAAACGTAGTGAAACATTATTTTGATGTGCAGAGCTTGAAATTCTAACAGTCATTTTTGTGATAAATCTACAGCAATAAAGCGTAATATGCCTTGAGAATAATTAATGTTTTATTTATAGTATTATCATGCTGTAGTTGAAGAGGGTGTTGAGTTTGTTAGAGACAAATGTATTGATTTATTTGTGGTGTATTCTTAATACATACAGAAAGAAGATGATGAATTATTTATGTTTCGCTCTTGGGTCACAGTTAATCCAAAATGAACTTGTTTGTGAGTAGGTTTTATTTCTTATTGTAAGGAGGAAAAAAGTTTTTTTTTATTATGTGTATTCGAATATCTTAGACATATGATTAGAATAGCTTATATACGAAAAAGATTATATAATGATTCTTATATTAACTCAAATATTGCAGATTACCTATTTTAATTTTTTCTTCCATATCGATTTATGCGTATTTAATTCTCTTGTTTATCATTTAGTTTTTGTTAGTTTACTTTGAATGTGGTTTTCCATTTTAATGAAATATTTCCGTTTTCGAACATTAATCGAACATATCAAAACAATAACGAAAGAAACAACAAAAAGCATGGGCCCATTATTTATCATTTTCAAACATGTAGTTGAGAAAAGAAACTAAGTGAATTTTCTTCTTTCCCGCTTTGATTGCACAGAACGCGTTGTTCCGAGTATTTTTCAATATTTCTAATTGCTTTCGTTCGACTTTGTTTAGTACTATCAGAACAACGCGTTAACACTCTCTTATTTTGTGTTTCCAAAATCCTTATTTTGAAGAGATTTTTTTTTAAAATTCACTAAATAGCAAAAAAGAACATTAACATAGCGTGTAGGTGATAAAACCCAATTTCCGCTCTCTGGTAAATCTAAAAATTCGTTTTCGAATCCGTTTAGTGTTTAAAAAAATGCTCATTTTGTCCACAGAAGAAAAATGTCTGCAGGAAAACATTCTTAGATGCCATTTGCTTTAAAATCAATAGATATTAGCATAATGAGGCTCATGTTATTGACATTTTCATTTTGGATATTTCGTTCTAAGCTCTTATGAGATTTATCTATTTATCCAATAGACTGTTATAAATGCTTTATTAATTCGTATAATAATTTTTACTAGAACGCTTTGTTTTGAATTGAATTGAATTGATTTATTTAAATTTACGTCGCTTTTTAAAGTAACTTGGGGGTCACTGAGAGTGGATCTCGTAGTTTTAAGTTAAGATAAAGTGACGAAGACGACACATGAGCTGGCATTCCCTCTTACCAAGAGGTTTATGCGCCTTCTTTATCACTTTTAAACCAGGACATAGAGACAGATTTAAAGTGCACCAGCTCCTTTATAGTAGTTCTAAGACTCGAACCCGTGACCCGAGAACGTCGTCCTTGAGCTTAGGACAACGACCCCTTTCTTTTGCGGGAGTGAGTGAGTGAATATTAACGTCGCACTGTTCAGCTACACGAGGGCTTTTGGGGACGGATCGCGTACTTTTGAACCATGGCCAAGTGATGCGGAAGACACCTGAGCTGGCATCCCACACCAACGGGAGGACGTTTGAGTTCTCGAAAGATTTAACGTGCATTGTGCCCCTACACGGCTGGTCTTCAGTGGTATTGGGCTCGAACTCATGACACGCTAGCCATGATCCGGCGCCTTGACCACTTGGCTACCGCGGCCACCCTTTTTTTTGCAATTAGTTTAATTATGAATCACGTTCAAAGTACGTGCACTCACAATTTTAGAGTTAGTAATTCCATTAAAAACATATTGAATGATAAAGTTTTTTTAAAAAAAATCCAAGTTTAGCTGTGATGCATTTGTAAAAATTTGAATTTTATAAGTATTCTAAGAAATACAGAATATTATACTATAGCAATCTATATATATTTTCAATTAGAAATAAATTAAAAGAACTCATTGGTGAAAATGAGTTCGATTCAAGTTAATAATATATTACGTTTTAAAACTTCTCCAAACTTTCACAACCCGCTGTCATGAGGACTTTGAGCCTTGACAGATTTAATTTGCATTAACCTTTCTACACGGCAGTCTTCAGTAGTACCAGGTCTCAAACCCATGATTCCAAAGAAATGACGCTTGTCACACAAGGTCGTGTCACTGACCACTCGGTAACCATTGCCTTTTTGGCCGAGGGACTATCCGTTAGGTGCGAAAATTTTTGACCCATGGACGACGTATTAATAGGTTTAAAGTTCTACGAATATCTGATGATCTGGGGGAGGGGCGAGGATAGCATATCCGATAATAATCAGTTCAGTGGAAATCATTTGAAACAAAATACTCTTAAGATTTGACCATCTAAATATGTAAGTACAAACAAGTGGCGATCATCACAGAAAGAACGTTACAAATTTATGTAAGCAATTTCGATTCAAAACAAACGTGAGCGTGCGTGAAGTAAAATTAATCAAACACAATAAAATTATACTACTGAATTACCGAACAAGAACAAACTTTATCCTTTTGCCGAAATCTAGGTTAAATTTCTTGCGTAAAGCAAACGATATTTTAAAAAGATAGTTAAACTTTGTCCCGCAAAGAGAAAAATAAGCAAACATATATGACCAAATATACGGATCCCACCGAATTCGGCAATTTTTAATTTGGGGGCGATCTTTTGAAATCAACTCTTTGATTAATCTTTACAATATTCAGTTTTCATTGTACAAATACCTCTAGGACAGGGTGTCAATCTATTTTAAGGGTTGACACATTTCTCAGCCTAAATCCTAGACTTCATTTAAACCTTCCTAATGCTTTGCAATTTCTGTATTGGTAGGGATTCAATGTAAAACCAAAAATCTTGTGTCCTTTATTTCTTATGAAAATGCGTTTTGCAGAAATATCAATTCGGTTGAAATTCAAGTCTCACAGTGCTGCAAAACGAGAGTTTTTGACGTTGGACCTCGTATTTTTGAACCAAGATCAAGCGACTACACCTGAGCAGACATCCCTCTCTCTCAACTACTATACCACTCGAACGCGAAGACTTACAGCCGCGACAGATTCAACGAGCATCAGTCCCCCAACACGGCGGTCATTCAGTTGCGCCATGTTTCGATTCCGCTACTTGACAATGTCTAACACGAGCTAGCTACCATGACCACTAGGCTTCGCCATCTGTAAATATCAAATTTGGTAGTTTAATATACGAGGAGTAATGATTTAAAAAGAAAAAGGACTATGCCTGCACTAGCCGTTCGGATTGGTGACAGAAAATGAGGATGGGATGTAGTTGATCTTGATGTGTCGATCGAATACTCGAGTGTTTTGATTTGCGCAATCCATTTTCGGAAGGTTGAGGGTGAGGAGAAGGTGATGATTATTCTAGTTGAGCTGCGACATCAAGAACTAGTGTAAACTTCCAAAACATTAATGATATTTTGTGGAGGATCTCTCAAATATGATGAATGATCAAAGATCGACGAATATTGACAAAAACATTCACATCAGAATTTGCACAAAAAGAAAGTTTACGCAAAATTAGCACTTTAAAGGAAAAGTCCCAATGCACTCATTTTCTGGGAAGAAACTGATTACTGTTCTTGAATATCCACCCTATTCATGGGATCTTGTTCCATACGACATCTACCTGTTTCCTAAAAGGAATAGTACACCAAATGAAGTCCATTTTCAGTTTGTAGGGGAGGTCAAGGAATAAATGACAGACTTGTTAAAGAAGGTGACGCCTTGTTGAAATGGGAGGAAGACCTGCAGCACTGCCTGAAATAAAAAATGTGTATATGTAGCCGGGCATCTATAGGCGAAAGAATATATATCGAAGGGAATTAACAGCTCATTGCATAATTTTTCAATGAAGCAGACATAGTCTAATCCCGTTATTTAGTAACCACACCTTGTAGATTCAATTTAATACTAATATACGACTTTTTGAAATGAACTAGAACCTGGTGTAATCTGTAGAACTTGTTTTTTGTATTTTTAAAGGTTTAAAATTAATAAGGTATAGTTAATCAGTTTGTCATTTAATAAATCTATTAACCCTTTCGGGACGAAGGACGCAAACGCGTGCGTACCGCCAGGGCCGGAGGTTTCCATCGCGAGTGTCACTCACAGGCAGGAGGGTTTTGCGTAGTTAAACCTAAATCCATAAAAATACCGAAATATGAACGCGTTGTTCAATATTATTCTGTATATTATATGAACGGTAAATGCTTCGAATATTTCGTATAAATATACTTTATTTACTTCAGTCTCTTTTTGTTTAAGTACGTTTTTAAACACTTTATCGTAAGCATTTGTAAAAGTCGACCTTGTAAAAAAGCGAGGGGAAAAAAAGACAAATTTTGTCTACCAGATCTAATTATCCATAAAAAACAAGACTGAAAACCAAAATCAAATGCTTTAGTGAAAATAAATCTCTCCTCTTCCCTATAAACAAAAACCACATGTTCATTTCAAGAGCAGTCGTAAAGCACTCAATTCGGAAACATTCCTTTCCCCTTATGTTTATAAAACAAAAACCACGTGTGAGTAATATTTTTCTCATTTCGAGTAGAAGGTCAGATCTCCATGTATCTCAAATCTTATGGACATAGAATGCCATCTATTGCCAAAAAACTGAGCTTAAAAAACGTTCCAGATCCCTGGCGCACCGGTGAGTCGCTAGGCCTGTGAGGAAGAAATACACTGGCGCAGATACGCGACACTCGTCTCCTGGCCGTGTTTCGTGCTGGCACAAGGGCGCGACGTTCGTCTTGAAGGGGTTAAAAATATAGAAGCATCCCATCTACATTCAAATTTAACAGGTAATATATATTTTACAATACTTTTTTTAAACTTGAAACACCATTAATTTCTTATAAAAACTCTTATTTTTGCTTAAATGCAAAGAACTACGTAAGTTTTTATAATGTTTCTAAGATTATAAATTTTTAAAATACCTATATAAAAAATTCATTCGGTACAGTTTTTCATTTCATTAATCGGATATTGAACTGTGTGTTTTGCCTTATATCTACGATATTCCTTGCATTTTTCGTTGTTGAAAATCCTGTTAAACTTTTCTTGTTAATAAAACATTCGGCACATAGTACGTGCATGTACATACATATATTTGTACGCAGATGCATTGATGCATGATTAGTGTGTGCACACACTAACGTATGCTCACCCGTACACACACATACGCACATACATCATATATATATACTATATATATATAATCATTATTAAATCTGTATTAAATAAGATATAAAATAAATACATAGGGCAAAAATACGCAATAAATATCAGAACAAAGTTGCTATTTCTTTGAAGGGATTTATTTTCAATTTAGAATAACCAGGCTTTTGTGTTAAACACACGCTCTGAAGTGGTATTTTTTTATGTTGTTAAATAAAAACTCAAAAAAAAAAAAAAAAAAAAAGACAGAGCTCTTTCATTGGAGTTTCTTAAAAAAGACATTTTCTTGAAAAATGCTTCGGGATCTTTGAGTCTCGGAATTAATTTTCTTATAACTATACGATGCTTTATTTCCTAGAGAGAAGAAATTGTATCTGGAAACAATTTTTGTTATTATAAAAATGTAAGGAATATATGAAAGTCCTAAATCAGCAAAGAATGCTCTAATCCTTTGGTCTGGAATTGCCAGAAAAACAATTTGTTTCTTAACCTAAATGAAATTGAAAGCTCTGCAGATAAATCTTTTTAGTTATATAAGTATTTTTTTTTTAGTGTCTGTTTTTTTTAGTGTATGGTATTTTTTTTTTTTTTCTAACTTGTTTCTAACTTGTAAATTTGTAGAAAATTTCTGAAACATTGAAACGTTTTTCCGAGAACGTTTTGGAGAATATGATAACTTAATTTGATTTTGCAACTTTCCTCATTTGATTTTGTAACCTAATTTCTTAAGAACGTAATAGAATAAACTTTTTAAAAAAATATCTGGGATCTACAATTAACTAATCTATATATATGAGTGAGTGAGTGATTGTAGTGTTTAATGACGCAAGAGCCATTTTTGGCTAAACTGCGCCAAAATCTCTCTTTATATATAGGAGAAAAGCAATTCTCTCAACACAATATGCCTGGAACTATTAGACCTACAGACTAGAAATTTGGCGGAAATTGGCAGAACTAGGCAGAAATTGGCAGACTAGAAATTTTCCTTTTACGGAGTAGAGCAGGGATGGCGAACCAGTGGTACGCGACACAATATTTTGGGCAAGCCACCAATTAAAAAATGTTGTGTGTGTTGCATTTTAGTTCAAATTAAGTACCGTAATCCGTAAAATCCGGCGTATAATGCGCACCTATACTTTCAAGCTGCAGTTTTTAATTTTGAGTTATATTCGCCCTATAACACCCCCCCCCTTTTTATGATGAATCCTGAACCGTATGTGAGCTATGCTTTTATGTTTTGAAGTCATTTATTCGAGCTATTATGCCAGATTTTTGAAAGAAAAAAAAACAGTATCCTTCTAGAGAGTTTCTGGAGAAAATATTAGTTAGAATGCGCATCCTCAATTTTCGATGCTTTTAGTAATAAAGATAACATAATTTAGAGCTTCAAAGACATTCTTCTAGCTTAAAACTAGCCGGAAATGTAACAGATAAAAAAATTATATCAACTTCACTCCTTTTATATCGCTATGTCTTGACGAAACTGTTTTTGCTCGATGTTGAATAGGAAACGTTATTAAGAAAGAATTAATTGTGATTACATCACATCTAAGAACTGCAAAGGACACAGATATATGTACGACTGTTAAAAAATTCGCTTGCTGAGAAAGAAATTGATTTGAAAAAAATTGTTCTAGTTACAACTATTTGTGGGCAAAAAAAAAAAAAAAATGGTTTTATTAGTTTATTTCAAACAGACATAGGACTTCCGAGATTCTTGAATACCACTGCATTAATCCTCAACAAGCTTTAAGGGCTAAGTGTGGCTTGACATCATTGAATGTCCCAGGAATGTACTTCAAAGATTTGTTGACCGCGTGTTGAGACAAATATTATTCAACTCGTTGCCAACTTATGGCTGCTCAAGCCAAGTGAGTTAATAAACAAAGAGAAATGTAATAAAATTATAGAACATTTAATTTGAAAAAAATAATTAATTTTTAAGAAGAATTTCAAAATTTTATATTTAGGCATTTGTAATTTACTATATTTTGTATTTTATGTAAACTAATATTTATATTTATACTTGTAATATTATATTTATATTGTGTATTTATATTTGCACTTGTAAATCTGGAAGCAATTTCTTTGTAACCTTCTTCAGTTTACCAGACTGGCAACAGTCCGTATATTGGCATCAGACAAGTTGCAACGATTTGATGTTGGCGCAGCTAAGCCTAATGCAATACAAAATTGTTCTTCGAATTATTTGCAGCAAATTTCTATAATTTAACGTTATAGAATCAAACGTTCCATAACAACCGCTTGGAAGAAAGACTGTTTTTATAAAATGAGGGGGAAAATGAACAGTACCCATAGTTGTTTATGTGACTGACAAGATTGAAGTTTTTTAAAGACATATACCAACATTTCAATGGAATAAACAGAAAGCTTCAAGGCACAAATAAAACAGTTATCGTCATGATAGATTTCATGCTTTCGATGTTAAACTGTCTCTTTTCAGAAACGATACTATTACAAAAAACTACATGTATTTCGAAAACTTGAAAAAATATATCACAGATTTAGATGTGCAGGAGAAAACAGATGAAGAAAGAGAGAGGTTTTGAAGAATTTATTTCCGCTCTTGATTCTTCATTCAAGGAACTTTTAGCGAGATTTTCTCAAAGGGGGGTAGTAATGAAAATCCTCACATTTTTTATGGCCCCTGATGTGACTGCATTTGATAAGCTGTTTTATCCTAATTCAATTGGTTGAAAATTAAAGAATTTGAAATGCAACTGATTGGTTTTCAGTCTAGTTCAATATTGATTAAAAATTTATTGAAACAAGGAAAAGTTGGAATTGATTGAAATAGAATGATTAACAAGAACAATATAAATAAAACTACCAATAACGAAATTTTGGAAACATGGAATTCGATCACAGACGCATTTAACTATTTAAAGAAGCTAACTCATATGTTTTTTAATCATATTTTCATCTACTTGTGCCTGCGAGTTATTTTTTTCAGAGATGAATAACATTAAAGACTCGCTTAGAAATCGTATGGCAGTGACTCCAATTCGGTAACGGTAACGGTTATACATTTACTTGGAACCTTAGAGAAATCTCTATTATCCACTCATCATTATAAGTTGAAAAAAGAATAATTTGTTAAAATAACAAAAATATAAAGCAGTCCACAATGAGTGCAGCGCAACAACGCTGGTGGAAGGGTGAGTGGGAAACCACTCATCCAGTTGATTTAGTTTCTGTTTCACGTTAGGAGAGCGAAGAGAAAATGACGTCACATCTCTGACAACCAAGTCCGTCTTTCAACCGGCTGCCACATCTCGACGGAACGAGGGGAGAAAAGGGAGGAATTTCTTTAATATCAAAGATTAAAGAGAATATTATTTTTAAGTACATTACTCGTTACCTCTTAAATAACAGCGGGCGGTTATTAAAGGGATATTTTAAATAACCACTTGGAAGAAAGTAAGATAAGGTGGAGAAGTTTAAAATCTTTTCAAATTGTCACACTAAATGCAGACAAAAGCTTGCATGGGGGGAGGGGGGATAATTAGAGTGAATGAAGTCTTACAAAAGAAAACAACAAGTGATTCCAATTCAACATGCATTTTACTAAAAGTAATATCTTGCAATCTTAATATAAATTATTTGTCATCTAATCTGTGGCAACAGAAGTCTCATTGATGTTTTACTTTAATTTGAATTACATACATAAATAAAACTTTTACTACTAAACAGTGCAAAATGAATTTTTTCGGATAAATAAAGTGTTTGTGAGTTGTTAGTGTTTAGTTTTATAATTTTTCCAATAAACACAAACCAAAATTAGTTGATGGCACGTCTGTACCTCATTTAACATTTTTTTTTTAGAAAAAATGGCACTTTGACCCATAAAGGTTCTCCCTCCTTGGAGTAGAGATTCGTTAAGAACTACTTTTTTGCGGAAATCGAGCCCCAAGTGCTGTTGCGAGGGCTTAAGGAGCATTATAGGTAAATATTCCCATTTTTGAACTATCAGACCCACTATTTAAAATTTAGTAATTGAAATCCGCTCAGAAAGGATTCTACGTCAATCGACCCTCGAAGGAGTTACGAAAATTATCGATAAGAAATTTACGTTTTTGAACTGTTGGATTAGATTTTAAATTTGGCAAGCATGTTTATTTTGTTGCGTATGACTAAAAATAGGTTTTTCGGAAATCCACTTTAAAGGAAGAGGTTATGGGAACTTAAAAGATAATTCTGATTCAATTTTAGAAATTCACGCTCAGGTCGTTTTTAAATCAAGACGTGAGCGTTATAAAAATTTTCTTCAATGCAATTTGTTAAATCTCGGACTTGAATATCAATATTTTATATAAACAGTATATATTCATAGAGCATCGTGAAAAACCCGGTGAAGCGGGTGAGTAACGCATGTAAGCTAATATAGTTAATTTTAATACATCAATTTTTTATAATTTGTAATAGAATTAAGCATCCAATTTGGCATAATAATATAATTTTTGTTTTTTCCTACAAGAAAGCAGCAGTCACACTTCCACATACTTTGTAGTTAATAATCATTTTATATGGATAACTCTCCACGAAATAGTTTTTTTTTTCAATGGGGCTGCGTATAGGTATTTTAAACCTTTGCAGACCTAGTACATTCCCCAGAAGCTGGTATCATTTTTTAGCGCTGCACCCTATAGGCGATACCAATTACTGCAAGCAATTTTGAAGACCAGTTTTCTCCACAGAGGAAGGCACTTGAGCTCTTGGTGATGCGAACCAGTACTAGGATTTAATTTTGCCGAGAGCATCCAAACCAAACAGACACTCTATGGATCTTTTACATGCCGCAAATCATACATGGCCGCTGTCGATTTTCTGCATTATGAAAATCCATCCATTTGGGCCGGGGTCGAACCCGCAACCTTGGGTTCAGAAGACCAGCGACAAACCAACCACGCCACCCAGCCGGCCACGAAATAGTTAAAAATAGATTTTTTCTTCTGTAAGGAAAATTCAAGATTCGCTATAATAACTCTTGAAAGTTATATTTCTTAAAGATAATAAATACTATCTGTAGTAAGTTTCTGAAGAAAATTTCTCATTTATATTATGATATACCTGGAATTAAAAGTAAATTTTTTCCCTCTAATTTTATGTGTTAAATAATAATAATAATAATAATATTAAAAAAAGAAAATGAGAGAGAAATTTTTTAAAAAAAACTATAAATATTCACTTATTATGAGGCGAAGCATATAGAATTTTTTTTATCTGTAATTGAATTGAAGAACTGGCTTCAAATAATTTTTTCGATAATGCGTTTTTGTTGTACATATATATATTATATAAAATATTTATTTTTACAGCTGTTACAATATACGTTGAAGGAAAATTTTACTTCCATTCTAAAGAAACTAAGTACCATTTTGTAAAAACTTGCATAAAAAAAATAATTTTTTTTTCCAAATAAAATTTAATTTTACATGAAAGAGCATGTCGGAAAGCTATTTTTCTAAGCAATTACCACCATGTCTTAAAGGAAAACCAGCTTGTCCTCTTCAGAGAAAGATGCCGCCAGTGAAGAGAGCCATTACTGAAAAACGTTTTGTGGGAACTTGTCATAAAGCAATCTCATCGTGAACCATCCGTTTTCACACATTTTTCATTCACCTTTTCAAACAAAACATCATTGACAACAGAAGGCTCCATGTTTCGTCATGATTATTGGAGCACCCATCATTGAATTGCCGAACCCACTTTCTCATCATTTCATCACTCATCACATTTTCACCACAAATCTCAACAGGCCGTCGATGAATTTCAACTGGCTTAATATTCCTCACGTTCAAAAAAACGGATTACAGAACGCACTTCACAGTCGGTGGGATCGGCAAATGTCTTAAAAGTTTTGAATGCTCACTAACACGTGAAAAAACTACACAATATGGGTTGTAATGACTACACTGAAATGACAATCAATCGCGGACACGTGTGCGCATGCGTTATTCGATACTACCAATGCAGTAGAACGAAATGGTACTTAGTTTCCGCGGACTTGCCAAGTATTTTTTTTGATACTTTTTCAGTGTTTCGACTTAAGTTCTTACGCTAAGAGATGCAATTTATCTAGATTTTGAGTGCTACATGGATTTGACTAAGTAAAAGAAAATAATCTCGTGTTTTCCAATAAATATTTAAAAAAAATTAAAATTTTAATATTTACTGCAAAGCATTTTTGACTAAGAGAAAAATTATAATTAAGTTAATTTTTAATCAGGAACTGATACACAGTTAACAATGCGATTCAATTGACAAAAATTAGTCATAAAATCAAATTTAATTTTTTTAGCCAAAATTATTTTTGATATACTTGTCACAAAATGTGGAAGCTCTAAACTTAAAAAACGCGAAATTATGATAGCTTTTGCGTTCATTTTTATTCACATCCCTATGGCAAAACTTCAAACTTACTTATCTCGGGAAAAAAAATTGGTTTGTCTTCATTTAAAATGCCTTTTTTTCTGTTGGGCCTAATGCTTTGGATTTTTTTTTATATACATATTGCTAATACTTCATGTAACAAAAGTTGGTGTGCATTTTGGAATCAAAGTAATTCTTATTTTTTAAAAAATAACTGAACTCAGAATTTATACATTTTTTAAGGAATTTTCAATAAGCATTCATAAAAAGAAGTATTGCACCAATACCAATCACGTTATCACAAAACCCATACCAACTTTTGTTATGTATAGTTTGACGTACTTATAAATCAAATTTCATGCGTGTACGTAAATTTTTGTAGGAGGAGTAGCATTTTAAAATCACCTCACAATTTTTTTTTCCTTAAAAAATTAAACGACAAGCTTTTTATGAAATTTTGAGCACAAAATCTGTTATATACATAGGAGACAACTAAAAAAATTTTTGAAAATCCTTAAATTACAAATTTTTGCGTAAATCGTACCATGTCCCCTTAAGAATAAATATTGTTACTTCTTCCTGAGAATTGACAAAAATGTCATTTAGTTTTCTGTTTCTTCAGTTCTTAAAGTTCACTTTTTTCTATTCTAATTATTATCTTTCATCTAACATTACTTCAGGTTATTTTTAAAAGACATTATCTAATAAAATGAAAAGAACACGCACGTTGCAACTTTTAAACAAAAGAAAGTTCATCTATATTTCTTCCCCGTAAATATTCACAAATATTCTTTCCTACTATGTTTTACGCGCCTTTGCAGAATTTTGTTGTGTATTTTTTTTTAAAAAAAGCACAAAAATAAAGTCTGAACCTTATCTTGAATAAACAACTTGAATTTCATGGTTCTTTACCAAAGGTATTGATCTTTTCCTTCTCAAAGCATTTCTTTAGATCTTTTCTTGACAAGGTACCATTTTTTTTTTAAGCAGAAACTCCATTTAAAAGTGAATGTCTGCATTTTAAAGGCAAGAAGAAAGACCCCTTTAAAGGTAATTCAATTCTCTTTGAGTGAAACCTTATTCTTCTTTTTAGTTTCTAAAGTGAAACTAAATTACCTTAACCCACTTAGAAAGGACACCCCCTTTGTAAAATGCAGAGAATTTCACTAGAATTTAAAAGAAGTACTTTTATTCATCGAAATATATTTCTTTGATTAAGATTTAGTAGAATTATTTAAATTTAGTGTTAATTTGATTTGATTTATTTCCCTTAAGGGTTTATTTTATAAGACATGCCATTATATAAACATCAATTTCACAAAATCGAAATTTACCTTTTATTTAAATGTAATTTGATTTTTCCTGCTAAATTTATGGTATACAGGAAAGACCGAATTACAGCTAAATAGAGGGGAAATGTAGCATTCATGAGTGAATGTTTATTACCGTCGCGCTATAAAAAACACACACACTATAAAGAGACGGGCCTCATCATTTTGGACCTCAGTCAATTAACAAGCATGGCACCTAACATGTCATCCCTATCTCCAAATTACCACACCACGCCACTGAGAGGTCTTTGAGTTACGACAGATTTAACATTAATAAACCCCTCGACAGATTTACAATAATCAGTGCCATCAGGGCATTGGTTCTGAAACCCTGAGGTGCACCCCCCAAGGGGCGTGATAACCTACGTGGTGGGCACGAACATATCGAAAAGAAAATATTATTTAAAAGTTATTAATTTACTGAAAGGAAGCAAACCAAACATTCTACATTCTAGCATAATAAAAAAATAAAATTCATATTTACACTGATATAATATGCACTGATAAATGCATTTGCAATGCATAATGCACTTAATAATTATCAATACTAAATAAGGAACAAGAATTACTAGTGATTCCCACGGGCTTTTTAATAGGAAGGTTTAATATTATAAAAACTCTAATTTCTTTTTCTATGTTAACCTAACATCTGTACTTTGTCTTCAAAGTAATTAACGCAGAAAAACTGGATGGATTTGGAATGGATGGAAAAATTGATAATTGAGGAAACAGATATTTGATTTAATTCAATATTATTTAAAAATATTAGATATAAACATAATACTTATACTATACTTAAAAGTAGCTTAATTTATAAATTCCTTACTTAAAAGTAACACATACCAAATGTAATACTTATCTTGATAATTTGTATGGTTTATGATTAACGGTATTGGGGTTTAGTGTCTGTAATAAACTGGGATGAGACGTACTTGTTATAGACTCAATTCCGAAAGTTAAGCATGGAGATTAAAATGTTAATATCCTTAAGACAATCAGAATTAAAGAAGCTGGAATAAGCTGCAAAGGTATAAAAAAGTATGCACATATATTGGGTAACAGCCAATCACGGCCTCGCGTCGGGAAACATGAAAACCAGGCACTCGAGTTAGAAGAGTTTTATATGCTAATAGGGCTTCAGTGCTAATGGTAGATTTTTAGAGCATTCACACGATTTTTTTTCAAGCTAGACATGTTTCTATGGCTTACAGAAGACGAATGAAACATTTTGAGCGCTATCGGGCTGTTGTGTGCATTGAAGCAGGACAGTCTATCACAGATGTTCGCTTCTTTGGAGTTCACCATGCCGTCTTTCTACAGTTATGGAAACAATTAAAAGGAATCAAGCAATTGTTCAAGGATCTGTAATCAGTCACTCAAGGTAGACTCCCTGCAAAGATAGATTAATTACTGTTGTAGCCAAGCAGAATCGACGGTTGACCTTCACTCGTGTGACATCTATGGTTGCAGTGGCCGTTGGTAAGACGATGTAGCCCCTACTGTTTGTAGAAGGCTATATTTGAATAGTCCTACACACCCCTGCATACCATGAGTTTGAGTTCCCTTATCTGGCCAATCAAGATGGGCCTGATTAAAGTGGTGCCGCCAACATGTGATTTGGACTGTGTTGGATTGGGGCAACGTTATGTTCACAGATGTGAGTCCAGATTTGCTCAACCACTCATTAAGTGTACAAAGGTCTGGGGGGGGGGACAAGGCATACGCAATCGGCCCGAGAACATCATCGAACATCACGCATTTGGCGGTGGAAGCATGATGGTTTGGACTGAGATTTCATTATGATATAGTACCGGCCTGCACATCTACAGACGCGGTTCTGTGACGGCTGTACAGTATCGAGACGGTCTTAGACCCCAATCTGAAACTGTATGCTAAAACAGTTAGTCTTTCATTCGTTTTAATGGGCAATAATGCGCATCCCCATAGAGCTGCCATCTGGCGAGTGGGGGTTTGCGGATATGGAGTGATCAACCAACTCGCTAGACCTTAATCCGGTTGAAAACGTTTGGGAGGGTCCTCAGTTGTGCTGTATGTAGACGCTCCAGCTTTCACCTCCAGCGACTCTCAGGAACATAGAAATTGCCCTACAGGAGGAACGACAACTATTGGACTCTGCGGTGGTTCATCACCTTTTAACAAGCATGATCACAGGCTGTACACTTTGTATGAAGGTAAGGGATGCCCACGTGCCCTATTAATTTACATTTTTGTTATTGGGTTTGCATTTAAACGTCATTTTGTTAATGACACAAAAATGACGTCATCTTATAATTTATGAAAATTTAATATATTTTTCCATATTTCTGTCTGTAATTCTTTGTTTTGTTTCATGAATAAACAAAAAGCTACTTGTAGCATTTTGTGTCAATCAAAGCAGTACGTGTCCCTTTTTTTTGCATTTTACATTTTCTTAACTTTTAGAAGTGAGTATATATCCTATAGCTATATTTTTCTATTTTTAACCTTTTTTTGTCATAAAACTCTTCGTTTTCTTTCTTTTTCCTTTTTTCCTCAAATTTGGAGCTCAGATGCATGCTTCCCCGTAAATTAGTAACTGTTTGCCAAATATGACCCTATATGCCCTTAAAATCAGTTAGCCAACTAATCAGTTATATTTGCTCTTAGTTCCATCAGCCAAATATTCCCATATAGTATATTTTCAAAATCAAACCATTTTTTTTATAATTTGTTGATTTATTTATGTGATTTGACTTCATTTGATTAATTAAATTAGTTAATACCATTCGAGAAATCAAATAATTCCACGAGATAGCATAAGAGGTAAATGGGTTGTCCCTTTCTATTTAAACTTTAAGTCATTGAGTTTCCGCTGTTCTTTAATCTGCATTTTTTTTTTCGCTTCCTCCAAGCCATGCATTTCTTGAAAGGCGCCTGTTGGAAGAAGCGTTCAGAAACGGAGTTTCAGTACAGTTTTTTTTTTTAATCCTAAGCAAATAATAAAAATAATAATCATATGTAATACCCATTATTTTTTTAAAAAAAGACTATAGAATTTTTTTTAAGTTAAATAACATAGATTTTAAAAAAAATGAGTAAGTTTTAGAAGAAAGTAAGCAATGAAAAATTTTATTTGGTAAAATATTTATTGAATTTTTGTACCGATTGCGAAACATAAGTGTTGATACGGTCATCTGTAATGAAATGAATTTCCACTATACTCTTATTAAAATAAGCTTGTTACTTGTATGCTAAATAAAACACACGCGAACTACAGAATTTGCAACCAATTCATTAAAAATCAGAACCTAACCTTTGTGATAAAATATTCTACATCTATTAAAGTAAATATAATAATAAGGCTTGTAATGCATATGATTAAACATGTGAGTAAAGCATATATGAGCAAATACATGCATAACAGCGAACTAATTTTTACACACAAGAAAAACTATGCATACAATACAGAACTTCATTTACGTGTATAATGAACTTTATAATTAAAATGTGTTGTTTGTTTCGCCTGGTAGAGAAGCTAATTTTTTATTTTTGTTATGTACGATATTTTCAGTATAATGATGAGTGCGAAAGATAATTTATTTTAAATGAGGTTCTCTTAAAATTTACATATAATATATTTAAAAATAGTATAAATAATAAAGGAACAAACTCTTATCAAAGTTGAATAAGGTAAAATATTATAATAGACTAGTTTAACTTATTTACTATTTCATAGTGTTTACATTTTATGCATAAATTAAAGTTAAAACTTATGCAGTTATTTACGAAACTCATTTATAATGTTTTAAGAATTCTAAAACTAGAATAGCGGGAAAAGGCGATGCCTTATACGAAAATTAAAATAAAATCGTGCAGCATTTTTTAGTCTATAAAAGGTGTTATAGAGGTGCCAAGAGAGTTTTCGTTTCAAATAAGAACACATTTATCCATACTATTTAAATTTTTTGTTTATACGAATATAATTTGATATTTTATTTATGTAGTTACTAGGCATTTGGATTTTATAAAACTTTTGTAAGGTTTTCATATCTATTTATTGGTTGGATAATTAGGGTTTTTGTTAGTTGGGTTCGTTGTTATCTTTTCTTAGTTTTGCATTTGTGACTTTGAATATTCTAAAAAATAAACTTTTTATGGTGATTTCTGTCCATTTTTAAATAGTTTATGTAAATACTCAGAAAACACTGAACAGTATACATCTAATTCAGTATACAACTAAGTTTTTGTGAACAGTTCGAAGTCATTTTAAAGCTTTGAATTAAGGAAAAGTCACAATGAGTAATAAATATTCCATAAATAAACATTTAGACTTAGTTTATTATTTTATTAACCTTTTCGGTTCCACATTTTTTCTTTTTTTTCCGCGTAAAAACTTTTTCTATTGCCTGGGTAATAGATCTTTTTGATGTTTAAAAAAAGTAAACTTAATCAAATTCTCGAAATTATACCAATTTTTAATTTTTTTTTTTAAAAAAAATAATCTTATTTCCTTGTTTTCAAAAAATCATTTCGAAATTTAGGAAAAAAAAATTACTTTGTCGAAAAACTCTCGCGATATGTTTCTTAAAATAAAGAATTTTACCAAATACTTGAAACTATTTACTTTCCCGTTTAAAATTTACCATTATTCAGGTAATATGATCAAATACGATATGCCAACATGAAAAATAAATGACATTCAATATTCCATACTAAACTTGCAATCAAATCAATGAAACTTAAAACTGCAACATATAGATACATACTGTCAAATACATACTCCCAATATTTCATAACGAATAACAACGGAAAAAGTTATTTTTTTTTTGTAGTTGATATTTTAGGGATAAATTTGAATAGACGGAAAGACAGACGATTTAGTAAAATATTTTAAATAGATTTTGTATTTCTTGATTATGTCATTCTTTCATTTCACAAATTCTCTGGTTTTTCTGAAATTAATTAGTGCGTATATTTGTATCTTATATAACAGTTTATAAAATTAAAAAGTAATAAGTACAGGAAAGGACTTTTTCTCCAAATAATTAATTCATTGTTTTTCAAATAAGCAAATATTTCCATTTCTATAGTAATCATGTATATCATTAGAATAGTATGTGCAATGATCAAATTGACTTTTCTGTTTATCAAGCATGTATTTTGTAGTTTAAAGAATATTTTAAATGGAAAATAAGTTGAAATAATTTTAACTGTGTTTCATGCACACTCAACGCTTTTAAAGCTGCCTTTCGATGGATATTCTACGAAGCAAACAAGAGAAACATGTCGTCCAGCGTATTTGGAACGAAACTTGTTTCAATTCCGCGAAAAACGTGACTGCATCTCAAACTTTGGAAATAAAAAAAAACATTAGTTTTCGTACCTTCTCGTCCTTATGTAAACCAAAACACCAAAAAAAAAATACAACTGAAATCGTTTCTTGACACATGGCATTGCAAATAGAACCTATTTACATAATTCCAGGGAGTATTTTGACATTGTATCAAACTAAACAAGCGGAAGAAAATAGTCTATGGAGAATGCTAAGAAAACACACACACAATTTTCCCCCCAACTTATATAGTTTTTTGAAATGTTTTATTGAGCTTCTAAAAAGAGTTTAACTTATCTCAAAAACGTGTTGTTTTTTATATGATTCAGTCAGTATAAGCTAGATGAATTATTGCTTATTTATTTTTTTTTACTTCCAGATTTTGATAAGAAAAGGTTTGTATACTATAAGAATATGAGGGAAATGCCATATTTACTTCAATCTAAGCCTCCAACGATACTAAGTCGCATCCCAAACTCGAAACATGTTTTTGTAAAAAAAATGTGTTATCGATTCTAAGCCGCAATCTTAACCCGTCACTTTACCGCGAAGGGTATGTCATACCCACCACCTAATTTTTTTCATGACTCCTAAGCCTTTTTCGAAATTGAACAGTTTCTCGTGTACCCTGCGCGTGATTCGCCGTTCCAGTTCTAAATGCACGAATTCACCTTAAAATCTTTCTTATGCAATGGCGTATTATTGTAGTTATGGTGAAAAAAATGTGATATTTAAGTAATTTAAGAGATACAGTATTTAATAGATATTGCACAACAGTATTTACAGATGAAGAAAGACTCTTTGTGGGATGACGAGGAAGAATTGAACGATGAAGAGTAGAATAGCAAGTAGGATTCCTCTACTGAAATCTATCAAGATAATTTAACTGAGGGAGCAATTATCGTCCTTGATAAAATGACCACATCATATCCAATGGCTAGAAAATGTAATCGTTAGCCTATGACAATATTTTTTGCATTGTTGAACGTTGCGACAGTAAATACGCAAATTATTTATTTTGTTAAGAATCCAGAAACCCCACTTAATAAGCATTGAACTAGACGCTGGTTTTTGAAGTGTTTTGAATTTCGACTTACAGAAGTATGTAGAAACCATCTAGTAATGCTTCTACGAAATTTAAAAAAAAGATTTAAGATCCAGTGAAAACATCGCACTTATCGCGAAGAACACTAAAGGAGTATATAAACAATGTACTGAATGCCCTAATAAAAAGAACAGAGAAACTAAATTTAGTGTGAAAAGTGTAACAAACATATTGTATTTCCGACTTTTCTTCTTTTTTCACCTTTGAATGCAAATTTTACGGTAAAAACAGAATGTAAACACCCTTGGGTATGAGATACCCTTCGCGTGAAGTTAAGGTCATTTTTTTCGTGCGTGAAGTGCCGGGTTAATTTTCTACACGTTTTTGAGGGGGAAAAAAACAAATGTTTAAAAGGCTCATTGATATCCGATCCGTAATTTAAAAAAAAATAATGAGAAATAATAAGAAGTTAATAACTAATTTATTTTATCAGCATTCAAATCTTTCAAATACAACCATAAATCTATAATTAAGCATTAGTATCATGCTTGAAAAATGATTCGTCACTACCAGAGTCACACCTAACATCGGAATGGGTGTCGGCATCGCCATTTTTCCACACTCTGTCGTTTTCCGTGACATCCAACGCATTTGTTATACAACATTTTTTAAAGGAAAGTTTTATAGAAGAATGCAAACGAATTATTAAAGACTGTTGTGTATTTACAAGCACAAAAATTGTATCATTTTGCTTACGTCATTGACGTACATTTGTTCCATTTGTGTCAAATATTCAGTGACCGCTGCTCAATTTCCGTTTTTTCTGCCCATAAAATTGCCCCCGTTTTCACATTTGCGTCATAGTGAACTCATCTTGATGCTATTTCCGATATCTTTGATGTTTAGGGGATTAAAAGAAAGCGTATGCAAAAAATTTCCCAAACACTAGCAGACAGAGATGTTTAGGATAGACTGAATACTGGAAACAAACTGTGGAATGAAATAAATCATCTGTGCCAGTGGCCAGAATGGACAGCTATATTTACCCTATTCCTCTAAAAGACGTGGAAACCCAATTTCCTTCATCCAACAAATGTTTTGTATTCGATTCTAAGCCTCACCCGATTTTCAGCAGCATTAACACTGGAAAATTAGTGAGACAGGTTCGAGTGAAAAATATATGTAAACGTGAGTGAACACCTCTCGTAGAAGTAAGTCTAAATAGATAGGTATCACAAGAGGAATCGAAAGGGTTGTAGGTGGCTGTTTTAGCATCTTTTATAGTACAGTGGTACCTCGACATACGAGTGCCCCAATATACGAGTTTTTCGAGATACGAGCCGGCGAGGGAGTGATTTTTTGCTTTTAGTTACGAGCGAAATTCGAGATACGAGCTCGGATTAGCAGGTCGGCCGGTAGTAGCAAGCGACCGCGCGCCACGCGGTCGTGCCCATCACTGTCAGTGAATCAGTTAGCAGCGTGCTTCCGCTGTGATTAAGTTGTGAAGTTGTGTTCGCGTTTTGTGTTGCGTTTACATTTGCAGTTGTAGTTCATTTATTTTTATAACCATGGATCGGAAGAAAGTTTGTGAAAAGTCAAGTGCTAAGAAAAAGATGATGAGTATTGAATTAAAACGTGAAATTATAGTAAAACATGAGCAAGGTGTTCGAGTTGTTGACTTGTCGAGGCAGTATGGGCATAGTACGTCCATGATATGTACTGTGCTTAAACAGAAGGAGTCGATAAAGAGTGTAACGCCGGCTAAGGGCCTTACGATGATTTCCAAGCTGCGAACCTCCCTTCATGAAAATATGGAGAAACTGTTGATGGTGTAGGTGACAGAGAGAAGCAGCTCCAAGGACGCAGACCATCATTTGCGAGAAGGCAAGAGCGATCTACGGAGATTTGCTGAAGCAAACCCCGCAGACTTCCATCGACGAGGCATCGGAAGAGTGATTTAAAGCCAGCCGGGGCTGGTTTGAGAATTTCAAAAAGAGGACCGGTATTCACTCTGTTGTCAGGCATGGTGAGGCAGCAAGCTCGGATATGAAGGCAGCTGAGGATTACATTAAAACGTTTTCCGATCTAATAAAAGTCCAAGGATATATCTCTCAGCAAGTCTTCAACTGTGATGAAACAGGGCTGTTCTGGAAAAAGATGCCGAATAGAACATATATAACAGCAGAGGAGAAGATTATGCCAGGCCCCAAACCTATGAAGGACAGATTGACTCTAGCACTGTGCGCCAATGCGAGTGGCGACTGCAAGATCAAGCCTCTGCTCGTATACCATTCGGAAAACGCCAGAACATTTAAGTCACATAAGATTTTGAAAGAAAAACTGCAAGTTATGTGGAGGTCGAACCCGAAGGCATGGGTCACCAGGAAGTTCTTTGTGGAGTGGGTAAACCTGGTTTTCGGCCCTTCTGTTAAGAAATATGTACAGGAAAAAAACCTACCCGTGCAAGCCCTTCTCATCCTCGACAATGCCCCTGCTCATCCACCAAACATCGAAGATGACATCCTCGAGGAGTTCAAATTTATAAAGGTTCTCTACCTACCACCCAACACCACTCCTATCCTGCAGCCCATGGATCAGCAGGTGATTTCTAATTTTAAGAAGCTATACACCAAGCATCTGTTTCGGCGCTGCTTTGAAGTGACGGAGACCACAAACCTCACCCTTCGAGAGTTCTGGAAGGACCACTTTAATATCGCGATTTGCCTAAAAATTGTCGATCAGGCCTGGCTGGGTGTTACAACGAGGACCTTGACCTCTGCATGGAAAAAGCTGTGGCCTGAAGCTGTAGCTGAAAGGATCTACGAAGAATTGGAACCCGGTATGTCAGTAGAGGAGGAGATTGTGTCTCTGGGGAAATCCATGGGTCTAGAGGTGGAAGAGAGAGACGTTAACGAGCTCGTCGAGGAGCACACCCAGGATCTGACGACTGAGGAGATACAAGAGTTACAGTCACAGCAGCATACGGAGGTTATGCAAGAAATTGGTTTCGAGGAGTCACAGGAGGAGGTTATTTCTACAAGTGAGATAAAGGAGATCTTAGGAATGTGGGAGAGAGTTTCACAGTTCGTGGAAAAGAAACACCCAGAAAAAGTTGCAACAGGTCGTGCATCTGATCTTTTTAATGACACTTGCCTAACTCATTTACGGAACATTCTGAGAGGGAGGAAGAAACAAACCTCCTTGGACATATTTTTTTCTAAACGGCCTACAGGTGAAAGCGAGAAAAATGTAGCGAAAAAGGCAAATACCAGTGAGAATATCTAATTTATTTCTTTACATTCTCTTTTTTGTTTTTGTACAATAAATATTTGTCATTTATAAATACGTTTTTATTATTCAAAACCACGTAACAAAAATAACTGGGGTGACATTTTGGGGGTTGGAGCGGATTAATGGTAATTCAATTGTTTGGTATGGGGAAATTTGCTTCGAGATACGAGTAATTAAAGATACGGGCAAGGTTGCGGAACGAATTAAACTCGTATGTCGAGGTACCACTGTATTTGTGTTCTTGTCAATGTTTTTACCAGGGGTCGCCAACCTGGTAGCTTTGGTGTGCCAAACCAATCTACCAATACGATGCAGGGGGCCTCACAGTAAGAAATATTTGAAACAATTCGATTTCCTCGACAATGCACATGAAGTTAGGGGATAAAGGTCAAGAACACAGATTTAGAACTTTATTATGTTTTAGTCATGCATCATCATGAAGAGGTATTTATAAACATAAGCAATATAAAATATAACTATTCCTTCACCGTTAATAAAAAGTACTAATATTTTACCCATATTTTGTATTATGTATCTTTGAAACTGAATTAGTAAAATGAAAAATAAACAACAAAAAATATAAGTATTTCATAAATATAGTTAAATAATTTGTTGCGAACCTTTTCTCCTTTCACATATTTCTATTTTATATCACAATATCAGGGTTATATATAGTTTGTAACTTTATATTTCATACGTTTCTGAATGTTTAATTGAGTTCTTAAAGAAGTTGTTAAAAAAATTATTTTCATATGAGAAAAAAATTTGTTCCCATGGATATGTAGAGCCAAAAGTGAAAAGCAGAGCATAAATAATTTTCTCTCCAAGCAATTAAATTTCTCCAGAAATGACGTCCAACAATTTAAAATAGCTTTTTATTTATTTTTAGAGTTATCTTCCAGATTTGTTTTGTAATCCCGTAAAACTTCCCTTCCATGATACTCTCTGAAGATGTTAGTTCAATAAGCTACCTTTCAAAATAATCAACTTTACTCAAAAATTGACTAATTTGTACAGAAGTGCAGAAAGCCCCCAAGAACAATACCGCGAGCCCAATTAGACACGCGTACCTTAAGTTGCCAACCCCCAGGTTTAAATCGAATGTTGAAGGGAAAAGACAACTTATTACGGGAGAAAGGGTTAGAAATTGGCCAAATTTTCATTTTGGGTATTGCTTTGAATTTACTTTCTTTATACGAAAATTTTGTACCGGTGGATAAATCCTAATTTTATTATTCTTTTCCCTTGCTTACTGCTAATACTTGAATTTATTTACAAAGTAATATTTACCGCAATTATTTTCTTTAGCAGCTTTGATTATTTTAATTTAAAAAAATAAACGTAAGAAAAATACATTTAAAATTATATTTCTAAAAGTGTAGAGAAATAGGAAAAATAAAAACAAAAAAATGGCCTGAGCAAAATAAAAATTGGAAAAATTAAATTCCATAATATTTCAGTAAATAATAAATTACAAAATTTTTTACGTAATATATAATATGCACATGTTTTTTTCAGGTTTTAATATATTTATTAAAAGTAAACAATATAGACCAAGTAAGCATACACAAACTTACAAAAAGAACGGAGTCTGAAATATAAAAAAATAAGATAACACTATTGAAAAAATTATCCTTTTAGCACTATATCCAGAGAATAAAATCACATATGAGAATCTCTTTTAGATATCTACATTCAATTGTTATTTCTCAGATGATAAATATTATCCATAGAAACTTTTGAAATCCAAAGAAGCAATAAAATAAATTATATACATGTTAAAACGTTACTAAACACTGAACATCAAAAAGTTATTGATGGCTTTTTGTTGAATATACAAGGGGTGATCAAAGGAAAAGGTACGAAACGACATAAAAATGAAACAGTTAAATATTTGCATATTCCGCCAAGGGAGAATGTAGCGAGACATCTCGGGATGCCATTGGAGACTCTGACTGGGATCGGATCATGCGCGGATGCCCGCATGCGCAGGAGAGAGCAAAGGCTCTTATAAAAAGCGGCGTCCAAATGATGCGAGCACAGAATTACTCGAGCACAGAGAAAGCATTAACTCCGATGTGTACTGTGAGACACTCTGACGCCTACGCAGGTCCTTCAAGAACAGACCGGGGCTGCTCACGGAGGGTGGGGTTCTGCTCCATGATAACGCGCGCCCACACGTCTCCAGAGTCACACAAATGGAACTGGACAAGTTCCAATGGGAGACGTTGGACCATCCATCCTACAGTCCGGACATGTCACCCTGCGATTTCCATGTGTTTGGTCCACTGAAGAAACACCTGAAAGAAAAGCGCTTCAACTCGGACGACGTACTCAAGGATACTGTGAAGGACTGGGTCTCGTCACAGCCACAGGAATTCTGGGAACAAGGAATCCTGCGGCTTGTTCATCAGTGGGATCGTTGTGCTCAGGACTATGGTGTATATTTTGAATAAAGTCTATATTTGTACCCACCGTGTCGTTTCGTACCTTTTCATTTGATCACCCCTTGTATTTTGTGTTTATAACACATAATACATGTAAACCCTTTACTTGATAGGTTTAGAATATCATTATAACACTTTCTTTAAAAAAAAGCATGGCAATGGAGAATTTAGTTAGTTTTAGAGATATAACAACAACAGCATAATGTTAGAAAACGGTCGACTTAAAATTTCGCTGGATGATAAATGTGATATTTTGTATTAGATAATATATTCATAAGAGAAAATGAAAAAAATAATAGGTTTCTAGATTAAAAAGTTAATTTTAAGCGAAACTGTAGAAAATATGGAAAAGATTGCACTTAAATGAAAGTTCCTGACAAGCTTGTTTAAATTATTAATGAAAAACTCTGCACATGACAGAGTAAGAATCATGATGGAGTATTTTAATAAACTTCAAGAAATGTAAATTAAACTGATAAAAGTTGCTTGAAAAATAGGGTTAGAAGATATTGTTAGATTAAACTAAATTAATTTGTAACTTAATTTAACTAGAAGAAAGCTTAGAAGTTCAAAACGTATGTAAAAGGAGTAAATATGTGTTACGCATATGTTTTTTTTATGTAAAGCATGAGTGAGCATTAAGTCGATTGGGATCAACCGGTGGATCGCCAAGTGATTTTGGGGTGACCGCCTGAAGATTAGCAGTTAATAAATATATACCAAAATATTCAAGATTGGCTGACAGTATGCAGACTAAGTCTTCTACTGATTGTAACTAAAAACACTACTAACTTTAGATGAAAATGTTTTATTTTTTAATGTGTTTTGAGTTATTTCGTAACAAATGCATCATTTGATATTGTTGTATTTGAGGCTATTTTTATTAGACTTGTAGCTTGCGTTTTGCTTTAAACGCGATCTTTAAAGGCGTAGGTTTATTTTGTTGTAGTTATGTAGATAAGTACATATTCCGTATTTATTATGACGGTATAGAAAATATTGTAGACCTTTTTCTTAGCTTACCACATCTACGCTACTGGGTAGAGTGCAGCACCTTAAAAAATTATAAGTAGTCCAAGTCTTCATGTAATGTCTGGCTTTCAATCTCTGTGAGGAATTTAAACGTTCTTACATTTATTGAGGAAAAATTTATCATGCGATTTTGATTATTGTGATGAATTTGTTAATATGTAAAAATAATGCATCTTTGTCGCATGTAGTCGTGACAAATGAGAGGCCGAGTAGCAAAGAACTTATTTCGTTAATTTGAACATAGCAGAGAGAGAGCTACAAGTTCTAATCAGGAAAAAACTGTTCTTCCTCTCCCACATAATTTTAATAAAAAAAACTTAATTTTTTGTTCTTCTTTCTCAGTAATTAATTATCCTACTGATTTAATATAATGTGTAAAGGTGTATTCATTTTGTGAATTAGGTTGATGTCGTAGCAATTGAAAAGTTTGGATATTTATCAAATCATCTTTTATTTAAGTAATTTCAGCAACAGATGAGAAAATTGAGCCTCTTCAATGCTCAAGTGTCAGACAATCGAGACCGAGAATTATTCCTTTTCTACATTTAAAGGCAGGGAAAGATATAATAGGCAAAATTAAAAAAATCATGAGCTCAAGTGCAGGGAAATATGCAATTTTTGGAAATAACGTGTCTTAAGGAAAAGTTTCAACCGCTTTGTAACGCATTGTAAGCTATTAAGATATGCTTGATATAGGGAATAATCTGTCGAAAAATTCAAGGCCTAATCCTTTTAACGATGGATTACTAATAAATCTGTCTAAAAATGTAGGTGTTAATACTTGAATGCTAAATGCAGTGAGACACATTTCAAAATCTGGTTTTCGTTTCTATGATTTTGATAAAAAAATGTATAAGATTATAATTTTAAATAAATATTAAGTTATTTCACACACATATATTGTTTTCAAAGATATGCACCAGTACTACGCACCAGTTCATATGCACCAGTACTACGCACCAGTTCATATGCACATACTACGCACCAGTTCATATGCACCAGTAATACCTTTTGGTCTTTATACTCGCACTAGCCAATGAATTAGAAACCTTTGTGAGTTGCATTTGAATGCGTGCTAGGGACAAACACTGTAAATATCCTTTTTATGATGTGGGTTACACGTGGTTTGAATGTTAGCATAAGTAAGGCGTAAGAGTATTTTTCACGATGAAGGACGTAAAATGGGAAAAACGGTAGATCTTTTACCATTTGAAAAAAGGTTTTTTGTTTGTGTCCGCTTAGCATGGTCTCGATTTTGGAGAGAACACATCTCACTGGGTTCTCAAAGGCAGCCTTATCAAAGGTTTTCAAATGTTGGAATTAAAATCAACAGTCCTTCTCTAGAAAATGTAAATGTAGTTCTAGCACACGTTTTCAAGAGCAGGTTCAGCGTCATGTCCGTTGAGTTGAACGGCAAAACAAGGAATTTACTGTGCTGATCGTCAACCAAGGCTTTTCCCAGCAGATTTCAGCTCAAACTATAAGCAGAAAATTGCAGAGGATAGGAATGCATAGTTGGGTGTCTGTGAGTGGTGTAGGGAAGGAAAACATGGGACATCCGAGGATTGGAAACGGGTAATGTGGTCGTACGAATTACTTTACTTTATTTTGTACTGATGGTAGAGGACAAATTTTTTCGAGAACTCTACAAAGCCATGAACCCATCTTGCCCTACTTGCACAGTGCAAAGTTCTGGTGGGAGTGTCATGATATGGGACATATTCTGCTGGCATTTAAGTGGTGCTCTAGTGTTGCTCGAGCGTAAGCAAACAGCCACGAGATACTTAGATGTACTGGAAGATTCAAGTGCACTCCGCAATGTTGCTTTTTTATCCTGATGGTGACGCATACTTCGTGGACGATAATGAAACTATACAACGTGACCGAAGTATTGAAAATTTGGTTAGCTGAACATCAGTGCCCAACACCTTTCCTGGCCACCCCATAGCGACTGGTTACAACCCCGTAGAAATTGTGTGGGATATGATGGAAAGACATATTCAACAGCTCTCTCCTCTTCCATCTAATTCACGAGATCTAAAAATCTGTATTGATTAGTAATTCCCAAAGTGGCCTATATTGACCACCAGGTCTATGATGGTCTATGATGACCAGCAAGAGGTCCTTATAAGCGAAAAAATAATCTGGGGGTCCATGAGGTGTAAGTGGGGGATCTATGTCTTTCATTAAACCAAATCGTGACCAAATTTTACCTATTTAACAAATTTATTTACTAAATTTAATAAGGTTAATTTACAGTTATAAGGTAGCAGTGTAGATTTTATTAAAACAAGTAATTTTTCAGCGTTTCTTTATAGAATTAAGTTAAAGTACTATAAAATTAGAGGTCGTGAAATTTTACAATTTGTAACAGACAATCGTCAGGACGTTTTAATCAACGTTCAGAATTTAAATGTCTTTTATTCAGATTTTTAAAATAGGCTGGAAATTGCTTTGACTATGGCTTGTATTACCATTAATCACAATTAATTCATATAGTCACATTGAAAAGAAATGTCATATTACAATCGGAATTGATCGGAACAGGCACTAACGAAGATCTTAAAGTAAAGTTTAGAAACAAAATGCAAGCAATTTTGGCTTTAAAAAGACATTCCTGTTAAGGAATATCGTGGGAAAGTTTTTAATTGCTTTTCCTAGTGAAGTGTTTCAGAGTTTCAGCACGAGTGCCTATCTCCAAAACAAAAAAGAAATAAAGGTGGGGGGGGGGGGGACAGGTAATTACTAACAGGAAAAGATTGATACCAAATGCTGAAAATTTGCTATTTAAGCACCAGATTCAACCTCCCTTTTAAACGCATTTGTTTGTTGCTCAGTTACTCTATGTATTAATTAAATTTTAATTTAATTAATTAACACGGGCTTTTCTTAAGTTTAAGCACTATACTTCGATACAGTGAGGAATTTAATTATTTTAAAGTAAGTATAACTCAATACCAGGTGTCAAAATACATTAAAGGTGATAAATTTGTAAAAACAATATTAGGTATGCAAGGGTCTACACCCAACCAAAAACATGGCAAGTGGTCTATGAGGCAAAAATGTTGGGAACCTCTGGCATAGCACATGCATGGTATTTTCTGGCCGTAAATGCACCCCAGAAGCACGTCGACTCGGTGCTCAAACGAATAAGAGCAGTTATCCCTGCAATGGTGATTTAATGAAGTATTGATCTTGGGTTTCTCTAATTCATTGTCCAGTGTTTTTTCAATGCAATGCCTGCATTAAAAGACAAAAAGCATAACTTAGTTATTTTTATATTTTTTTATTATATAACTTAATTGATTTTGATGAGCTAGATGTTTGCATAAATTACGAAAACATGTTTATTAATGAGGATGATTATTAATGATGTCTGATGTTCTGGCAGTTTCAGCTAGTGCGTAAAAATATAATTATAAATACTCTTGCGGAGATTCACAATTATTGATATATTTAATATGAATTAATTTAACCATAAGCAAAACAATGAAAATTGCATTTTTAACTTGCGCACGTCATAAAACTATAACTTAATACTCATAAATCAAGCTTAGCTTCGAAAGTACTTTAGCAATGATTAGAATAATTCTTTAAAAAAATGTTTGATGAAATTCAAATATATACAAACATACAAAAATTTAAGAAATTATTCCAATAATTTCGATCATATTCTTAGTAATGTTTTTAAGCTTTCGCGACACATACAATGCGTCTTTTAACTTACAGAAAAAAGGCATCTGTTAATGACTCCGAGATTTTGTAACGAGACATCGAATCCCGGTAACTCCTATTAAAAATTATTTTTTTTTCTATCTACACATATGAACAGTACTTGCTATATTATTTTAATTCACGTCGATTTCTGGTGTGACGCGAAGGCTGTTGATGACGGATTTTGTAATTTTGAGCGCCAGTCAAGTGATGGGATGAACACTTGAGCTGGCATTCCATTCTCCAAACTTCCTCATCGGTGTCAAAGTAAGGAGTTTGAGCCTCGACAGATTTAATGTGCATCATCCCTCTCACACGGCTGGTCTTCAGAGTCACTAAAGTGCGACTCTGAAGGAGTGACTTCACAACGCTGGACACTAAATTACGACCACGAACAATAATTCGTAATTACTTGTGTTATTGCATTTATTCAAAAAACAAAAATTCAGGATAAGAATAGATGCTTAGTATGGGTAATATTTCACACACACACATTGTGTCGAATTAAGATCTTGAATACTCTGGAAAACCTCCTGGTGGATTATTACAAAACGTTACAGAAGCTTTATCTTGAGATACAAGATGCAATAATACAAGAAATGCAGACACCTTTGCAAAAGCACGGATTACTCTCATTTTAACTGGAGATAATCAATATTTGTATTTAATTATACCACTACACATTTGCTTTCCAAAAAAAAAGTTCTTTTTTGAAAACTTTCCTTTTTTTATACAAAAAAAAAACAATTTCGAATACCTCCGAGTGTTGAAATTATATTTAAGCAAATGAAATCCTAAAAGAATTGGAATAAGAGAAACACCTTTTGGCAATCGGATTCTTTTGTCTAATATTATTAGGGTGAAATTAATTTTTGTCACAATCTTACTTATCCAAACACCTAATATTTTAGTTGAGTTGGTTGTGGGAACAAGCATAAATTAACCGAAATACAAAAGACAGTGGAGTTTTTCAGCCATTATGGGATTTTCGCTCACTTGACTATTGTGGTTAGAAATTCCGAGGTGGCAAATGATGTTTTAATAGAAACTAAATGCATAGAAGAAAACTACGGCTAGGTAAGGTTTTAGAAATCGAATTGAAGTGATGAATAATTTTTTATTCATTTAATACTGTATTGTTGCAGAGCGTTTGGTTCTAATTCGCTTCTCTTCAGAAAAGAAAAGTTATAGGAGCAGGAAAGATTATTGGTTGGAAAACAATGCTCTTTCAATGTTCTGAGTAAGAGGAGGTGACCTTGGCGCTATATTTGGTTCATCGTCAACATTGGTGCTAAAATGGATACCCTTAGATAAATCTAGGATAATCTGAGATGGTTATTTGACGAAAGTACTTAATAGGCTCATAAGAGATTCTTCTCAGTCTATATAAGAACGAAGAAATAAATGCTCAAACAATTATTTTACTTACCATAATTGTATATTAGGACATATTCTTTTTAACACGAACAATTATTAGGCAATTAACGATTGCTTTTAATTCTTTTTGCAGATTAACAGATCAATTAACAGATTAATTACCACGGATGCTACAATTTTTCGCGTTCCTACTATGGGTAAAATGGCGAAAATAGCTTAAAGGACTTCTACTCCTATTTTTCACAAAGAAAAGGGGAAACAAAATCTTTTAATAGGATGTTAAATCAATGATTTATGTTTAATTCGAATACAAATGCCTAATGTTACAGATCATGAACTGATTTGTATACAGGTAGAGATTAAACAAAAGAAGAAAAAAAAACGGAAATACATTTTTTGTTGGAAATTAGTAAAATATTTTTAAGTACTGAAAAAAATCGCCCTCTTCAAATCTATAAAGATAGACTAAGTAAAGTATTTAATATTAATAACAGCTGCTAAAGTTTTTTTTTTACGCGCACTGTGACCAACTTTTTTTGTTTAGAACATCCATTGAAATTGATGACAGTTTGGGAAAGAATTATTGCGTATATCAAGATTAAACCTTTATTTACTATAGCAACTTATGAAAATTACTAACCCAAGCTGTACTTCAAAACATACAAGTGAAAGTTTTTTCCCTAGTTAAAATAAACATAAGATTTCCCCTTTTTGCTTTGAATATAAATCATGTTTTTATTCAAATGAAGAAAGAAACCTCCGTTAAAGTGCATTAAATTTATTCTTTTGTTCCTCACATTTTCTATGCCAGATATTGATATTTTTCCATTTTCCCCCCTAAAAAAACTCATGTCAAAATTTATGTGATGTATGAGGTCCACTGAAAGGATTATTATGCCACAGATATGTCAAATGATATTGAAGTAAAAATGGATCCGAAATTAAAGCTTTAAAGAATTGGGGAACTTAAAGTTTAATAAAAACTCAAATATGTCACGTTTTTATGTTTCTTTTTTATTCCTTTTTCAGAGGAACAATGACTATTTTCTCTATTCTAATATAGCCATAATTTTTAAGCTAAGAAAAAATGGGGAAAAAACCTGAAAGAAAGAGGCTTTTGGTTTAGATTATAGTTTAAAGTTTTTATATTTCACGCGCGTCCGAGTTATCTTATTGTTACAAGTTTTATTTTCTCGTGCTTAAAAACCTTTTTGTTAAATTTTTTCTGAGAGCTAAATTTAAAGATTTATTTTTATCTAGCTGTTACCGCCCGCTCGCGGAAATTCATGATGTTTTATAAATTTTTACTGCTTATATATATGTATAAATTATTGATATTCTAAGTCCTGCATTAAGAATTCGATTGTATTGAAAAATATACTTATACCTATAACTGTCGCCTGTTGATAAAAAAAGGGCAGAACTCATCTAATTTGTGTTTTCTAAAATCTCTAAAATTGAAGCATAGAATGATGTTGCTCTTTCGTAACCCAAAAACCAAGTGATTCCCGCAAAACCAATTTTCGGTGGATCTCTACTCCATAAATTGAACATGCAAGCCAAATTTCAAGTCTAAATCTAACAAAAAAAACAAAAGTTTTTTATCAATATCCCCGTAATCCCGTGAGAGCCGTTTACCAAAATAACCGCTCTTAGCGGATTTCAACTCAAAAAGAAAAATGCAAACCAAATTTTTATTATAGTCTTGTAGCTCGAAAAAAGTAAATTTTTTCGTCAATACGTCCAGTAACCCCCTGCCCCCCCCCAGAACTTGATTTTGCTTAAAATACATTCTTAGTGGATCCCTATTCAACAAAAGAAACATGCTTAACAAATTTCAAGTAATGGGTCTAACAATTAAAAACTGGAATTTTTTCTGTAACTCCTCTTGACCCTCGCAACCCTCCTTGGGGGGTCAATTTTCATTTTACTCTTTGTTAGAGGAACTCTATTCCATGAAAGGAACATGCCTACCAATTTTCAAGCAGGATGATCAAATAGTTTAAAATGGAAATATTTATCAATTACGGCCTCTTAATCTTCCGAAATTAAACTTGGTAGTTCATATTCGCGAAACCCAGTTTTGTAGCGGTTCTCTACTTTAAGAAAGGAATCTGCTTATCAAATTTCATGACTGTACGTCTAATAATTTAAAAATGGGGATAATTATCTATAACGCCACTTGAGCCCCCGCAACGCCACTTCTGGGTCTGTTTTCACAAAAACCAATTTTGTAGGGGAATGCACACTATGAAAGGAATCTGCTTAGCAAAATTTGAAGACTGTGCGTCCAATAAATTAAAAATGAAAAAAAAATTATCAATAACGCCCCTTGAACCCCCGCAACGCGGCCTAGGGGTCGATTTTCACAAAAACACATTTTGTAGTGTATCTCTATCCTATGAGAGGAATCTGCTTACCAAATTTCAAACTGTGCTCTTATAGTTTTAAAAATAGAAATAATTATTTATATCTGCCCTTAACACCCCGCAACACCCCTTGGGGGTCAATTTTTCCCAACCTGTTTTGTAGCGGATATTTACTCCATGAAAGAAACATTCCTACCAATTTTCAAGCAGGGAGGTGAAGTAGTTTAAAAACGAAAATATTTATCTAGTACGCCACTAAATCCCCCGCAACGCCATTTAGAGTCTGTTTTCACAAAACCTTCTTATAGCTGATCTCTACTCTATAAAAGAAATCTACTTATCAAATATAAAGACTGTGCGTCTAATAGTTTAAAAATTGAAATAATTATCTATAACGCCCCTTAAGTCCCGCAACGCCACTTGAGGGTAATTTTTCACGAAACCCATTTTGCAGCGTATCTCTACCCTATGAGAGGAATCTACTTACTAAGTTTCAAGACTGTACATCTAATAACTTAAAAATCGGAATTTCTGTCGCCCCTTAAACCCCCGCCCCCGTAAACAATTGTTGCTAATTTGAAATTACAAACAGACACTTCAATTTATTTATTTGTATAGATATAGATTGGGATTATAATAACTATTGTTTAAATGTGACTAAAAATGTTAAAAAAAAAAAAAAAGAAAAGCATTAAAAACTAACCGTAAAACTTATCAATTTTTTGTTTCTTGCATTGCTTTTTGCTTATGAAGCCTTGATTTTAATATTTTTAAAAGTGCATCCCAAACAGCCGATGCTCTACTTAACTGAACAGTGAGATAACTATCATAAAAAAAAAAAAAATATGGCACGTGTCAGCGTATTATCATGTGCGGCGTAACATCGGTCGCCAGTAACCAAAACAACGACTTCATTAGCTCAGCTTGGCGTTCAATTGGCGTTCATCTTGGCATTCAGTTTTCACGTTCACCCGTTATAGTTCCCGTTCCCGTAAGAATACGGGAATAAAATATAGCCCGATGTTACTTCCCCGTTAATGTAGCTTTCCATTAGTGAAAGAATTTTTAAAATCGCACCAGCCGTTTCCGAGATTAGCCGGAACAAACAGACAGACAGACAGACAGACAGATAGACAGACACATAGACAGACAGACAGACAGACAAAAAAAAATTTAAAAAATTGGTTTTTTGTTATGATATACCGTATATACTTTTAGTGCATTAAGTAAAAAGCTGCTAATTTGAAATTACAAACAGACACTTCAATTTTATTTATTTGTATAGATATTTATA